>JANEYF010000147.1:0-212500 GCA_029963845.1 Rhamnusium bicolor | reverse complement strand
TTAATATTCATGATAGACATCTAATGGTGAATTTTGATGTAGTTAGTCTTTTTACTAATGTCCTAGTAGATAAAACTTTGATAATAATTAAAAACAAATTGCTAAATGATAACAATTTGGCGGAAAGAACTAAACTCAGTGTGAACAGTGTAATGGAATTATTGACTGTTTGTATTAAGAAAACTTATTTTCTATTAGATAATGAATTCTATCAGTAGGATTTCGGTATGGCTATGGGATCTCCATTATTTTCTACTATATAAAGCAATATATTTATGGAGGATTTTGAAAATAATTATATACCAAATTATGTACATAAACCGATTATTTGGAGAGATATGTCAACGATATTTTTGCAATATTTATCCCATTGCTCTGTAGATACAACGTTACCGATGTTAAAAGAAGAATTGAACAAAATTAATATTGAATAATTTTTAAATATCAACAGTTCTATGTATCTATGGATAAACAAATAATATGTTGTTTCACGCTTGACATATTCTAAAAAAGGATAAATAACTTTAAAAAAGGAAACAGATTCCTTTTCCCAAATTTTAGGAATTATATTTTTATTTTTGTCTCATATTAGTTGGCAAAAAAGCACCCTCCGACTAATTTTTTGACGTAAAATCACAAGCGCAGAGGTTTATTTTTTCAGTAACATACTGGGTAACGAATTATATATTTTAGATAATGAAGAATTAATCGTGGTAGTGTCCCAAAAAAAAAATAGAAAAATTTAGAGAATGCCACAAATAACGTTCAGACAATATATTTATTTTGTTAAATAGGTACTCTCAAAATCACAAAGGAATGCCGTTACGTCACAAATTTATTTCTAATCTACAACGTACGCTGTTCTTTATTTACAATATAAAAAAAATGAGAGAGACAGCGCAAGAAAGTCCATTATAGGTAACTCTTATTTTCTCAGACTAACGTTGTTGAGGCGTTATACGAAAACCTAACTTCTTTGACGAAGAAGAAAGAGAGGGCCTGATTTCGTAAGTCTCAGTAACAAGCGAAAATAATATTGATCGATCTGATCGAACGCTTTTGACTAGCGTCGTTGTCACATATTTGATGATTTCCTGTTTCTGCATGTCAGCTGTCAAATTTGGATGTTTATTTTTGAGTTTGATTGTTGCCGTTTTTTTTTTATTTTATTGATTTTTGTATATGAAAAACAAATCTTTTCAAAACTAATGATAGTTAACCTTCAAAACAAAAGGTATGTTTTAATGTGTAATATTAATGATTCTTAAAAATACAAACAAAATCCTTTTTCTAGAACGCCATCAGACAGTTTTTATGTTGACGATGTTAATATTTTAATATTAATTTAAATGTAATTAATAATATCTACAAGCAATCAACATTTTACCAAATATATAAAAACAAAATTAATTAAAATTTAAAGACTAAGGAAATCGTTATTGAGGTTATGTTTTTACATTTCACCCATCAAGGAGTAAAATTTGTTTATATCTGGATATCATTTCAACAAGCATGAATTTGACTTATGCAGTGCTGATTTGATTCATATGAATTACTTTGTATCTAAAATTACAAATTAAAAGGAACTAAATGATCTTGTAGTCTGTAATTATTTATAAAAGCATATTATGGTAATACATCAATCATATCTCTCCAAAGAGCAAAAATTTTTTTTGTAGTAATTTATTTTACAATAAATAAATATTAATATCAAAACTTAACAGAAAAAATATACTGATAAAAATATATGGATAAAAATAAAATAGGTTAAAATTCTTCATCTTTCATCCTCTTCTATAATTTCCATTGGTTGTTTTATATCATTTTCAATTAGTTCTGGATGTCTATTTCTAATCAGAAAACCAGAAAACAACTCTGTAAGATTAATAACAGAATAACCAGAATGATTTAAATACTTTTCCACAGTTTCTCGAGAGCATGATAACCAGATTCTATTTGTTGTTCCATTAGAGGTCCTGTAAAAAAAGATTGTGATTGAGCAATAAATATATTATCTTTTTTGGATGTTAAATTCAATAAATAATTATAAAGCATAGAAAAATATTTCATTATTTAAAATAAATAAGGAATAAGTATAACAGGTGTGACTGGTATGAAATTAGGTACTTATATGGAATGATTAATATGTGGCTTCTGTGATTAATTGTCTGTGCACTAAATTTTAATATTACGGAACAGCAGCAGGTGCTTTTGTCAAGGTTAATGCCTAGATATGCAATAAAAAGCATCAACAATTAAACACATTTGACTCAGGTCAATTAATAAGTACTGCATCTTCCACCCTTCTCTTTTGCTTCATTTGTATTAAAGGTAAGTTATTAAGAGAATAAGAGTTTTTCCACAAGTTAGAGGAACGAATTGTTTCTTTTAGGTTCACAAAATACCATTGTACAAGTTCTATTCATGGGCTTAAGTTATATTTTGTTAATTCCTAGCATGTTTGGTATGATATGGACACACGAACATAACTATATCTAAAATGCCCAGCAATATAAAAAAACCACAAAGTTAAGGTAAACGTTACAAAATGTTCTCTTACCTAACGAAACAAAAGAGTTCTTCTAACATTGTTCGGCTACAAACTAAAATAACAAAAAAAATGGTCCACTTAATCTGCTAGTGGAGTTTGATTCCATATCATTTTTCATTCAAGAAAAGCCCAATTTTAAAATAATCACAGTGAATTTTCTTTTTGAAGACACATATTTAAACAAAAACAGCTAATAGTTTTCCACTTTATCCAAGATTTCTGCTAGACAGTAAACTGCGGTTTGGGCAGATACAGTGAGCAGGCATACAAGGCAGTCCACTTTGATTTTTTAACAATGTGAAAGACATAAAATTAACGTAACACATCCAGACTTTTCAACAAAATTGCAGGCTTTCTATTTGTTTTTTATAACAGTTCACACTTATGATATTTATTTATTTATTTATCCATTTACTACCCAACAGTAAAAACCATTTACAGGGTAAAACACTTAGAAATAGGTCAGTATAAATGAACACCAAATGAAACAGACATAAAGAACAGTTTCAACAGGATATTTGAGATAGGATTTCATTACCCATCAATATTTTCACAATATAAAATAGACTTAATTAATACTGGAAAAATTAATATCACAGTTATTACTTAAATTATTACAGTTAGTGCACATAATATTAATTGGAGACCTTAACATTACGTTTGTTTTAGAAATATATGGTCTAAATAGGATACCTTGTGGATAATCTTGGTAAGGTGAAACTAAATTCACACAAATTACGGACAGCAATCAATATGATAATGAATCAACTTATATAGAAATGTAAAAGATATATCTACCCTCTGGTATCTAGAGATTACAAGTCAAATCTATTCAACAATGAATTATGGTCGACACTCTGAGATGGATATATCTGATCAACTCGGTATGACAGGAACTTCACAAATTTACGCTGGACAGATTCTAATCTATTTTTGTAACATTCATATATTGGATACCAAATTAGTGCTCCAAATTCCAAATTCTAATCTAGATAAAACATATGCAAAATATGGTGTTTTCAGGCAATCAACAGTATTAAATGATTTGAGAATTATGTATAATGAATCTCAATATTTTCGATGCAAACTTACACATCTGATCAAAATGTGTATGAAAAGAGAATAAAGAATCAAAGTATATACCTAAATCTTTAATTTCTGTATATCTTGTATGAAAATAGTTATTAATTTTATAATTATATATTTTACTGGCATACTTTTCCGAGTAAAAGTCACTATTTTGCATTTAGAAACATTTAAGTTCAGATTATTTAAATTAAATTACACCAATAACTGACTTTATCTAAATTAATTTGAGTTAAATCAATCATCTGTATTAGAAATCGAGGAAGAGATTTTTAGATCATCAGCAAACATTAATCTGTCACCATCTAGTAGTAAATTAATTAAATCATCAATAAATATTAGAAACAGCAGTGGTCCGAGGTTAGACCCTTGTGGGACTAACCTCAAACAACTGTTGTATCTTGATATGTTGTATATATAAGCTAAATTATTTGCTTACACTAACAATAAGTTTATTTTTCTGTGAAAAATATAAACTTGGACAATTATGCTATAGTAACTGTTTTTTTTTAAGCATCTTCAAAAACAAGATTCACGATTATTTTAAAATTGAGATTTTCTTGAATGAACACGATATGGAATCAAACTCCGCTAGCAGATCTCATGGAAAATTTTTTTCATTATATTAGTTTGTAACCGAACCGAACTCATAGTAGTAAAGTAGTATACAAGTGTTATTGTCATTTCCTGTTATTTTAAAATTAATTTTAAGCAAATAAATCAAACTTACAGCTACAAATTTCAATTTATTTGTGCTTCCAATGTATGCTTTTTAGGCAGCTAGACTCCTGGCTCCTTATACAGGATGTTCCAGATCTTAAATGTAAGGTTTCAGATTTCGACGCTGCCGTATTCGAGGAAATCGTATCACAGAATCGCATACAGTAACAGCATATCCATTTGGATAAATTTGCTATTCTCGGGAATCAATTTGTTTATTTTCATAAGAATCTGGAATTTGATTTTTTTACAGCAACTCAAATTTAGAAAAAAGCTTTCCATTATAAACGAATCTCGTCAATTGTGCATTTATAAACATATATTCATATGAACTTCTTTCTTGAAATAACTTGAGGAATTAGCTACTGAATTATTGATAAGTACTTAAAAAACACCCTGTATATGGTTGCCATTGTTTATATTTTCATAATTTTTTAAATGTTTAAAATTTGCAATAAAACTAAGTAACTTACTTTTATTAAGTTTGTTGAGATCGAAAATATGCTGGTAGTAGGTTAGTTGAGTATAAAGCTGTTGTTCAGTATACACCCTGTACATAACCCCTTTCTGACATAATGTACAAACTGGATATTTCCTAACGAATCTTAAAGGTAACCTTGTCGTTTCATTTGTACAGGCTGGATCTTCACAAGTCAATTCGTTTTCATAGTACTTTGTGATATAAGATTGTATTAGAAGCACCAGTTGATTTTGAAGGTATGGTAAATAATCAACAGGTCTTATGTTGCAATCAGAGTTATTACATTTCTCTAAAAATGGCACGTTGCCAATTAAAACATTATCAACAAAATTTTCCTGTTTGCAAGCAAAACATATGAATTTGAACTTATCTACATTTCTAAACTTTATTTCTGGTTTAGTAATGTTCTCTCCTACCATTTCACCAACCTGCTTTGGTTTTTTAAAGGAAGTGGTATCTAGCCCTAAGCATTCGGCTATCTGGAAAGAATCTGTGCCTTCTATGGGTTCACAAATACGTGTCACTACTGGATGGATTTGTTGGGCCAAATAATACTGTATATCAATTTTTAATGTTTCTGAGTTTTTAAGCTCGTCAATATGATATGCTCTTTGTGTAGCCGCCTTGCCAGTTCCATCTTCACAAATTACATAAGGAACAGTATCACCTGCTCTAAAATGACCTCCACTTTGTTGGTTATATCGTAGAGCAACTTGTACGTGTGGTAATGAATTTTTGTCAGTGTACATCTTTGGATCTTTTGTCAATTGTTTTGTTATAACAAGCAGAGGAAGTGGAACTCGGTTTTCTTTCAAGTCTTCTTTAACCTTAGTTAAGTAACTATGAATATTATCTATGCGATCATCGGGAGATTGGTCACTTAAAATGTGCTCTAAAATATACTTTCCTGCCTCACAAGCTAATTGTGACCAATCTCGTCTCACAATGTCGAGACCTTTGTATTCTTTCTGAGCTTTTAACTTTCCATCTTTTGTTTTAGTTAAAGTAACAGCAGCATACTTTTTTTTTTAAGTAGAAGTAGATATTTAAAAACACCATCAATATCAAGTTCAACTTGTTTATACAATTTGTTCACTTCTTGTTTAATCTTTATACCTATTTTAAAGACTTGATCGTAGTCTAGACTATTGGTGTTTATCATTATACTGTCAGTATCACCATACACAACTTCATAACACATCTTTTGTACTAAATCACGTGTATTCGTTAATATTTCACGTCCTTTATGCGTTACTAAGGCAGCTAAGTTTTTTGCATAAAATCTTGAATTAGAAAAACCCAAACACCCATACATACTATTAGCAGTTAATTTTAAGGCCATTTGCCTAATGTTATACTGCATTTTTAAATCATTTGATATATCAGGAGTGTTCATTAACCCTTTCACTTGTCTTCTACTCTCCACCAGTTTCCTAATTTCTGTAGGTAAAATCCCTGGAGGCAATCCACGATCAGGTAGGACCAAATTTTCTTCGTTGTTAGAAACAGGCAAGGTCGTAAAACAAATATTATACTCTTGTATTATGCTGGGATACAAAGAGTTAAAGTCCATAAGTAATATTAGTTTATCATAAAATCCTACTTTGGGTTCTAAAACTAAACCACCAGAATATGAAGGTTTTTTTCTAGCAGCTGTAGAGCGTTCTGTTTCTTTTTTCCTGTATTCCTTATCAGGTACAATGAAATCTTTTTCTGAAAATGCATGCAGTAGTAAAAACTCATTACGTTCAGATCTGCCACCCATTAATGTTTTGGACATAACATTTCCAGCAATATTAGTAATCTGTAGAGCTAGTGGTATTACATTTAAGTCATACATAATTTTTAATATATATGCCGTGTCTTGCATCGTAAATGAAATTAATTTTAAAATATCTTCTGCAGTTTGATACATCTTTGGTATCTCCTCAGGTTCTAATTCTATTCGTTGATTTTCTTTGATTTTAAGAACTGCTCGACATAAAGCATCCATATCATAAGAGCGTGATTTTATTAATTCCTTTGCAGAAATTTTTATATCACATACCAACCTTCCAACAAATAAGGTTCTTTCTAATTTTTTCTTTTCGGATCTTTTCAATCTACCCAGTTTGCTGAAATTTTTATTGTCTTGTTTAGCGAGACGTTCACTTAAAATGTTTATTTGATAACCTTGTAAATCATGACCTACAATCAGATCTGGATCAATTTTTTGAGAACTGCGCAATGAAATAGTTCAACAGGGCTCGCTCGGAATCCATTTTTTGGACTTTTGTAGCTTTGTAGTTTTTCAGAGCATCATGAATATTAAGAGGCAATATCTGTTGAGTTGGACATGAGAAAACTGAAAAAAAAAAAAGTTCAATAAAGCTTAAATTACATACAACTTATGAAATTTTGAAATAATATGTATTTACTGTAAAATAGACGAGTGATGGCGAGCGGTCGCGCAGTTCTCGTTACACCCTACTTAAAGATAATGGGTGTGACAAACTGGAGTAGAATAACAGTGGCGTGTAAATTATAACAAATTAATGTGAATGCAACCAAAATACTCACATAAAGAAATACTAGTTATTATCCAATCACTACATTGTTTTCACATGTAAACAGTGGTTATTACGAATAGGTATTTGATATTTACATATAAAAACAACATAAGATAATATAACAAATAACCACAAAAACAGAATTAATATGTAACACCTCTGACTAACACATTTGTTATTCTGCTCTAGCCGAGGGGTGGGGTTACGTTGAAATTTGGTCAAGGGCTAATACCCGCCGCTCGCCATCACTCATTTGTTTTGCTGTATATGGTGTTCCTAATTAAAAGATCACCAGTAATGGTATCTGTCTTACATGAAGATATAGGGGGTGAGTTTAAGTTTGATATTTTTGCACATTTTTGTAAAATATAAGAATCTATAAATATAATATTTTGGAACAAATCATGAAAAACTAAAAATAAAGAAATTTGTATTTTGCTTATAACTTTTTACTTTCTTATCCCTAATATAAGGAAGTATAGTAATCGTGAATTTTTTTGGACACTGAGATTTTTATTGATATATACGTTTTGGACCATCCTGAATCCATTCTATTTTCCGAATGATGTCTGCCGGTGTGGGTGTGTGTATGGATGTGTATATCCATGATAACTCTATATACTGATAGAAGAATTCCCAAATTTGGCAATTAAGAATTTCAACATTTTAAGCGATACATTAAATTTGGTGAATGTGGTACTATCAGAGGAGACGAGACATGATGAATGAAAGAAGTGAAAGGTATTCTTTTTGTACACATTTGACCTCATAAACTGGGGTTAGGTTAAATTTGGCAGTTTGACATTTGATATATGTCTAATTTAGTTACAAAAATGTCAATGGCAATAAGAAGAAATTATTAAAATATTTAACATGAATTATTATTGACAGTATCAAACGATGCTGATAATTAATTATTTAAAAATTTTAATGAAACATTTCAAAGTATGGTTTTAATATTTCATTGTGGTAAGCGAAGAATTAAATAGAATTACTTTTTTAGAACAGGATGATATATACTGGCATAAGAAAGTTATGTGCTGGCCACATCAGATATTTTATTTTTGAAAATACATAAAAATGAAAAATATTTTTTTAACAGCCACTATTTACCCCTCAATATAGTTTTGAATGTCTTGTAACGATCAACTTAATTTTTTATATCTAAAACTTTATTACAACAGATTAATTTAAATTTTACCTGAAATAACACTAATATCTAAATATAGTATCTTTCAAAATAAAACCACAAATTTTTTATTCAATAATTGAGATAATTAAAATTTAAATATATTTGGATTTATTCATTGGTTTATTTAAACTAATGATGGGTAGTTGACCGGTCTCAATGTTTCCGTGACTGACCAGATCATCGTGACCTGTCAAGATGAGTCATGAAACTGGTCATTTTTTTAAATTAAAAACCAGTGACATTGGATGTGTCATAATTTTCTCATCAAAATGGTGTATAATACTTGAGCATACGTTGAAGGAAATTATGCAAATTAGGATTTTTTGGCATTTTATTTTTTCATGCCCATCATCTAAATTGAGCTCCACTATTTCTTCAAAACAGATGTTCTCATTGCGCATTGGTTTTGTTACAAATTTATCCAACATAACACTTTTTAGAGTTCTGCTCTCTTTGGGAATGATTAATTAATTGCTTTACATTTTTGGTAATTTTTTACTGTGTTGTCAGGCAGTGGTGGCTGGTGAAATTTAGGTTAGGTCATATCTTAGTATTGGATCATGAAACCCAAGCCATACTTTAAGGCATCTCTCAAATGAAGTTTTGCAGAAAAAAAATTGCGATTGAAATTTGTGGAAAAAGTTGAAAAAAATTGTGTGCCACAATAGGTTATTTTTTAATAATTTATAAAATATTTGCAAAACCTTTTCTTTTTTCAAAATCAGGAGGAAAATATATCTACAGGCTTCAAATCTCATAAAAAAATATTGATTTTCTTATAAAGTGGCACCCTCTTCAAATTTGCAGTGAAAAATGAATCTAAAATAAAATTTCAAAACTAATATGACAATCTTGACACATGCATGTCTTTAATACTTCATTCCACAGAACCAGTATTGTGCATGTTTTTACAACCAAATGTTTAATTTTTTTTTAAAGAAATCCCAACTTGGCATTTTTTAAATCTGTTGGTCTCTCTTATTACTGAGGATTTCTTTCAATTTCTTTGACCAAAAACAGATGATTGACATTTATCGTCAAATGGCATGATTAAAATTTCAAGAGAAATGGTAGGACATTTGAAATTTTGGACAACTATAACAAGTTGACCTCGGACACATAGTTATTTGACCAGTTAACTTAATCGTGACCTGACCAGTAAATGACCGGTCATCATGACCGTAACTGAGTGACTGCCAACACTAATTTAAACCTATATTTACTTTATACTTGTGACTGGTTGAATGGTAAGAAAATTTGTTTCTCACCCCAAGATCCTGTGTCGATTCCCAGCCAAAAAGTTGGAATATTTTCGGAAACAGAAATTAATCAATACATACGCACATAGTATGTGCATTACCATTTAAAAAGAAGGTCTCAGTGCTACGGTGTGATATCACAACTTCTAATCCAGCCAAGCTAGCGTAATTTGCAGTAGATATTATAAAAACGAATGGTAAACGGCCCTAAATTATTTGTAGCATTTAGCAAGAGCTCCCTTGTAAAAAATGGGTTACCAACTGTGAAATGAGCCCTTACATCGCACCCCATTAGATTTTTTGTCTGTCAAACTATTGTGAAAATGAATATATGAATAGTTTTTAGATTTAAATGTCAAAGAAATAAATTAGAAAATCGATACAATAAAATAAAATATATTTTAATGGGAAATTTTAAACACAGTTTATGACACACTAAGTCAATAAATGTGATTTTTATACTAAGGTTAACAAACAAGAATTACAGTTTAAAAACATTAAAGACTCAAGATTGATGTAGTCTAACTGGTCATTATGTAAATAATTGCCCTCACTATTGTTTGATTTAAAAAACTTTGTTAATGAATTTAAAGCTTTTTTGTGCATGTAATATTTGAAGATTGCTTAAATGTGGAAAATTGTGACCTGACTAAAATATGGTTTGAAAAAGGTGTTTTTTGGAGCCAACAAAGTAAAATCCAAGTTAATTCTGAAGTCATTGGTAAAATTTGTTTTATTATATCGAAATGATTTATCAGTTATCACCAAGTAACAGCTTATACAATTTAATTTTTAGAAAATCTGTACCTATGCACACTTAGCTATTTTTATTTAAAAATACTACCAAAATATTTTTTGAACTACCAAAATATTGAATTGCAAAAACTGCAAAAACTGTATTGGGCTGTTTTGAATAATTTTGTCTGTTAATGTATTCAATTTCTGTTTTTCAGTTTTACCTAATTGGTCAGTAGTTTTGTCACAACAATTTTTATGTATTTGTGGTGCAAGTTAAAATAATAATTTATAATGTTCCGATTTTTGCAATCACTAAAATCCATTTTTACTGAAGTAATTTAAAACAAAAAGAGTGACAAAACTTCTCTTATGAATTTTCAAAAATTCTACCATTGCAGTAATTTATTAAATATAATGTAAATAGATGAGACTATTTCTACTACTTTTCACAAAAAAAGTAACAAACCTCCTCGACTTAAATTTATAATGAAACTACAATTATTATCTGTTAATTTAAATATTGTGGCTTTAACATAGTGTCAGTGCCCGATCAAGCCAACAACCCATCACTACTTTATTCTTATCATGAATATTATATGTACAGCTGCTACAACATAAAGGTTTCCAATTTAAAATTTTAAATATTGCAGCTTGGCTGCTGGACTATATATGTTTACTTAAATGAATGCACATGTTATGCTGAGGGAAGTAATTTATTGCTTATCTTTAGATTTTATTTGTTACAGAAGAGAGAAAGGAAACATGTCCTCTTTCAAATCACAAATGAGCTGGAGTGGAAACCTTTATGTTGTGGCAGCTGTACCTACCTTCGAAAACTGGCAAGATGTAAATCATTTTCTTGGAATAATAAAAATCCATTTTTACACAAGCTTTCATCCTTCGGAAGCCAAAAATTACGCACTTTCGGCCCATTCACATAATTACAACTCGACACTACATTTATATGGCACATTTACAAACTTCTACACTGAAAATTTAATTAAAGGAGCACTAATTATAGCGTGAAAACTCTCGGTAAGAACAAATAAGCTTGGCTGTACCTTATTCATGACTACGTTTTCATGGAATATTGAAATCGAACTCAGTCCAATATCGTTCAATGATTTGAAATCCCGTTTTGAAACTTTATTTGTCCGCTGTTAACCATCATCTCGGGGCAGGTAACATTTATCAGCTGACGTTTTTGACTTATTGGAAACTATAATTTATCACTACATATTTTTATTTTAAATAAATAAGTTTAACAGCTTCTCAGCCACAAAATGGAAAGTTTGAAATTTATTAGTTATAAAATAAACTTTATAGTTGACAGTGAGAATCAATACGATACACATTTTCATGTAGTTGGATCTCGATACAATCCCAGAAAGAGGCGAATCGACCTTGGGATTCAAATCGAACTCAATACCTGTTTTCATGCAGTTTTCAGTTCGGGATACATATTCAAGTCAATTTGAATACTCGTAGAAAACGTAGTTCGTATATCACGTACAAATAACTGCACTCTTGTACTAAAAACGTGCAACTGTGTGGTAGATTCTCGAACTGCTGGCCTAGTGGGTGTGATGTAAGTTCGGATTAGCACTGAAGCCTTGTTTTTAGGTGGTAATGGTGTGCCTGTTGTCTTCCCCTCCTATACAAGGTTACTTTAGGGATACAGAGTTTGTATTACCTGTGATTTTTAATTTTATATGTAAGCAAATACATACAGTCGAACTTCTATAACTCAAACTTCTACATCTCGTAATTCTCTGTTGTTTCTGTGCCCTTGATATATACTCTGCTTTAGAAGTATATTATTTAACTCAAATGTTTTCTAACTCAAACAGTCTTGGGGGGATTTAAGAGGTACGAGTTAGAGAAGTTCGACCGTACGTACAAGGTGAACGCCAACTTATCTGTGTAATTTTAGGAGGGGTTCCTATGAATATTAGTAACACGAATTGCGAAAAAAAATAAATAAAAAAGAAAGTTGAAAAACTGACCTACCTTACCTAAAATACTGTTAAACTTTTGTGGACTGCTGCATTGCTCATCTGACCCACTTATGATGCAAACAACATGATTTGTTTATCTAAGTTCGTTGTAAATTGCTAAGATACAAAAAACATCAGAAAATCACCGATGAAGTTATCCTACTCCAGTTTTTTAGTTCAAATGATAATCATTTAAAAAAAAAACTTCACAAAAAGTATGTAGCGGCTATTCAGCGGGCTTTGATATTTGATCACGTACGAATATGGAGACAGAGGCATATTCGGGACTCATGTTTCACAATAGCAATTATTTTCGCTATCAATTTACAAAACTTATTTTAATTTAATTAGTTTCATAATTTATTTTCACTTGACAATTTTTTTAATTTATTAGGTAGTCACAAGAGTAGCCATCTTACAATAAGTGTTCAAAATTGTCACCGCCAACCTGCACACACAGTTAAGCCCTTCTTATCCAATTTCTACGTACATTCTCAAAAATTAAATAAAAACTAGTAACCTTTTTAATCACTAACATTATGGTAACTGAATGTTTAGCAAAAAAATCCTGCAGTATAACTTCATCCCCTCCCTATTTAAATCATCATAGAAAAATCACAAAAAAGCGTAAGGAACAGTAGGTTCACGGCGACAAAGTGCACCGAACTCTACAAAAATGTATTACATTTATTTATTAACAGGAAAAAAATTCACTGAATTCACTTCAGGTCGGCTCTGTTAGTGGACGGCATTCATTATTACGCCAGTACTGTTTGTGTGGTAGCACAAACGGTGCCAACTTTCATTTACGTCGAGATCAGTAGTCGACTCGTTTGAAGGGATTATGTTAAAAAAATGCCATTGGAGACAAAGTGGCAAAAAGTGGTGAACCATTTATTGTAAAAAACAAGGTCAATATCATAGTCACCCAACCTATTTTAATTTCTTTTCGGTTGAGATAGGTCAGTTAATAGGAGTAATTTTATTTTTCTTTTCTCGGAAACTATAGCATAGATTTTTTATTTTTTTTTATACGAACTTATCATTAAGGGATCTACAATCCCTTAAATTTAATAAAATAAGTTAGAACTCACCCTGTATTTTTCTTAAATGAAAGCAGTATTTTGTGTATATGTGCCATGCATTTAAATGAAATATTTGACAATTTAGGACAAAAATTTATAGTCTGGTATATCAATTTTAAGATGTGCTTCGTAAGAATTAAACAAGTGGATTATGGCCAATAGTGACCAATAAATATTTTTTAGCAAATTAATATAATCTCACATACCACAGAAATGTTGTTGAAAAGGTGGATTGGGAGCTTGTTTATCCACTACATATTTGGTATGAGTTAGACAAGACATCATCAAAATCTCATTAGCATAAGTTTTGGGATTGACAAAACTTCTTAAATTAATTGCCAATACCACTAAGGGTGGTGGAATCAACGGTTTATCAGTTGGTGTAATTTTAACATCTACAGTTTTCATGCAATTGACCTCAAATTTGCACCAACTTATTGGGTTGGAAACAGGTACTGGACTGCTTATATCCAACCAACATGGGCCCTTAATTTTTCTCTCCAGTAAGAGAATTTCAAGGAAACTTGTATTTGAACCAAAAATTTTTGAAAAAGTTCTTGGTTTTTGCTTTAAGTTATTAATGTCAATTTTTGGATCGGTGGCCTATAAATAAATTAAGATATACATTTTGGATGAAAAAATTCTATTTGAAATAATTTAAAGTGTTTGCTTACTGGATATCGAACTTCCATATAATCAGATTCAACAGGAATTTCTGGATCAAAAGCATATTTCTTATTAACATATCTTGCCCTGAAACTAGCAATTTGTAATGGTTTCATAATGTTATCGTTAAGTTCATTATAGAGTTTTAAAAATGTTACAGGTTCATTTGTTTGTTGTCCATCATCACCCAGTTCCTAAAATATAAACTGTTATGAAACAGGATGAATATTCAGTAGAGCTTAACTACAAAGAACCGAACCCCCATAATCAAATAGCATAAGTGCAATCAATGAGTAAAAAAGTACAACATATTTAAAATATACAATAAAAATAAAAACATACAAGTTACACTGGAATCTCTTACATTATAAAATTAAAACTATAATATAAAAGATAATACTATATCGCAATCAACCAATCATTACCACTATAAATACATTTTTGCATGGTTTTACTTTTCCAAATATACTGCTCCTTAAATATCATTAAAAAAATATACCCAGCTATTTCATTTACATAAATTAAAATGTGGTCAATTTAAAACTGATTTTCACAAAAAATAATGATAGACCTCATCTTCTAGAAGTGGAGTCCCCTAGGGATACATTTTAGGCCCTATTTTAGTCACATAGCACGGTTTGACACTAACAATTCGAAAATCAACTGCAAGTATACGTGTGAGTAAATTATAAATACCTACCTGTATAAGAAAATAGTAAAACCTCATTCCTCTAAAATAGAGTTCATACATTTTAAGTCCAATTTTATACATCTAACATGTTAAATACTTAGCATATATGAGCATTTAATTTGTAAACACTTACATATGGCCGTGGCAACAAAAATAATCTTCTGTTAATATTACGAACAGCAACACAGCAACTCACATAGCTCTTAGTTTTTTTCACAATATGTTTTTCCAAACAGAAAAACCACTCCTCTTTGTTTTTCAGGATCCTCAAAGGCATCCCACCAGTAAAAACGAAATACCTATAAATGCAAAATAATTATTTTATAATTGTGGTAAATTAACATCTCATAATCACCATTTTACCTTTTTATCATCAACCTCAACCAGTGGTATGTCAGTTTTATCCAATAAAGTGTCACTTTCCTGATCATTAGTTTCATTGACAAAAGTTTCCCATTCACTCATAAATTCAGTCTGTAATTCATCTGTGATCTCTGTCTCATCCGTAGAGATACTCTGCACATCTTGGGATTCAAACTCTTCAATTTGAGTCATGTCAAAATCATCTTCGAAGCAAACTTGGGTTAAATCATCGATTATAGTGTGATCTTCTGACATCTGAGTTGACAGTTCCTCATTTTTTTTTAAGTCATTTTTTAAAATATTTTCTGTACATATATTTTCTATAGGTTGTGAAATAGGGTCCTCAAATTCCTCTTCATCTGTTAGATTATTTTGTACCTCCTTTAGAACTGCATTTGACTGTTTCAAGTTAGTTCTATTTGTTAAACTTGCCAGATATTTTTTTAGGTGGAGTCTTATTTACAGGAACAGAAAAATTTTTCATGTAATCTTTAGCTGCTAATTTACGTGACATGATTGAATATGCTTTTGCCACAGGTTTTGGCTTTATAATACTAGTTGAAGGGGTTTCATCGATTTCTCCTAAAATTTCCGACAACATAGCATCGTCATCTATTTTCGTTTCCTGAAAGGATGATATGAGTCAACTCTCAAATTTTAAGCAAACAGAAGCCAGAAGTTATAACTGTTGTACAATTAACATGTTACAAAACAATCAGTAACTACTCGACAAAATATAATGGAAATAGAATAGAAAATATTTTTGTTATGAAATAAAGTATTAAATTGGAATAGTAAAAATTAGTTGTACTCAATTAAAATTTAAGAAAATGAATGTCAAATGTTTGACTGCTAACCAATTAAAAAAAACAGTAGTCCATAAAAGCTAAGAAAAAATTAACAAAATACCTTTGCTGGTATTCGAGTTATTAGAAATATATAACAATAATAATATGTTTTTAAATTAATTGTGGTAAAGTTGGCAGAAAGGAGAAACCCGAGGGTTGATTAGTTGGCGTTTCATGAATTTTGGCACATCCTCAGGACTATTTAAATTAGGTTTTTCTTGTAAAGGTATATATTTTCTAAAAACTTGAACCTAAACATGAACAATAAATAAATATAATCAAGAATGGTAATACGAACAAATGCCATTGACTAGAATGACAAGTACAAGATATCTTGTAGTTTTCATTCTAGTCTATGATGTTTGTTGATTTCATGTATTTTTTTTTTTGTTAAGTATTTTTAGGGATTTCTTCTACTAGTATTGGCAGTGCATTGCATTTTTGATGGTAGAGGACTTTAATACGTTGCAGTGGCGGCTAGTGGATTTAGGTTATACAATATCTCAATATTGGAGTATGGAACCCAAGCAATATTTTAAGGCACGACTATCAGTACTGATTGAAGAAGTTTTGCAGAAAAAAAATTGAGGAAAAAAGTTACAAAAATGCGCAGCCTCTTCAGATTCCTTCTAGACCATTAGTAAAATCTTTTCAAACTATTTTTTTTTTCGTATTCAGAAGGAAAATTTATCACCCCGTTTTTTTTTGGTTTTTTGAAAATTTTGGTTTTTTGTAAGTTATGACACTTTGAAATTTAAGTTCTTCGTTGTGTAAATTTCAAAATGTCATAACTTTACAAAAAATTAAAATTTCGAAAACCAAAAACATGGGGTGATAAATTTTCCTTCTGATTACGAAAAAAAATAGTTTGCAAAGATTTTACTAATGGTCTAGAAGGAATCTGGGAAGCTGCGCATTTTTTGAAACTTTTTTCTCGAATTTTTTTTTCAATTTTGTTTCTGCAAAACTTCTTCAATCAGTACTAATAGTCGGACCTTAAAATATTGCTTGGATTCCATGCTCCAATATTGAGATATTGTATAACCTAAATTCACCAGCCGCCACTGATACATTGGTTTATTATTTGATTTCACAACTATTATTTTGTAATATCTGTGATGTACAGCTGTGGATTTTTTATATCTGCGATAAGTACATTAAAGATTCCAGTGGGGGTTAAGCAAATTTCCAGATTAGAGGTGCCAGTGATTACACATGCACTTCTTCAGCCTCTGTAAAATTACTAAAAGATATAATTAATTTCTTTTATTTAAATGTGACTACAAATGAACCTACCAGGATATTTAAAAATAAAAATGGCAGCGATAGTTCTACTGCGATTGACTATGTCTTAACAAACATACCCCTTGAAAACTGCAGTGCTGAGTTATATGATGCTCTACTAGCTTGCTCACATTCTTTCGTTTGAGGTGGATACATTAAAGTCGACTTTCAAACTCAGTGAAGCTAAATATGAGTATAAGAGAATCTTAAGTAACTGAAAACATAACAGAATTTAACAATCGTCTAAAGTCTACCGATTGGAGTTTCGTTTACCATTCGGATATAAATATATCATTTAATTTGTTTATGGAGAATGTAACCTGGTGTTTCGATGTCGCCTGTCCATTTAAACGTGTAAAAATTAAAGATTTAAAATTTCAGTACAATAAAAACTGGTTAACTACGGAACTAAGAGAAGAGTCCAGTTTCCTAAGAGCTTTATTTTTTAAAGCCAAAAACTCAAATAATTCTGAGATGGTCGAGACATACAAAATAAACAAAAAGATGCATAAAAAAATATATTAAAGCCGCTAAGGTAAATTATTATTCCACTAAAATAAAAAACTCTGAAAATAAATCTAAGGAAACTTGGAACATTGTTAACAAAAAACTAAATAAATAAATATAAATAAATAAATAAATATAAATAAATAAATATATATCTTTATAAATAGCTTATAGCTAAATTTGACATTTAAATTTACACATACTTATCTCAAAATAATATATATATAAAGTATAATAAACATAAATAATTAAGCATATAAACAAACATATGTAGACCAATATTTACATTAAACTATAAAATACAATAGAGTAAAAGAAAAAAAACAAAAAATAATTGTCTATATATCAATATGCTCAATAGAATAATTTCTACATTTCTTTTTAAAGGATAAAAGAGATTCACTATTTTTTACATCTTCTGGTAACTCATTAAATTCAATTAGACCTTTGTGAAATAAATTATTTTGGCTATACGACGTATTAACAGTGTCAACATAAAAATTTCCTCTCGATCTTGTTTCGTAATTATGGATGTCTTGAACGAAAGTTAAATCAAGTAGATGGTGTGGCCATAACCCATGTTTTATTTTATATATAACGATCATCGTGTTAGTAAAAATAGTTTGTCTGACACTTAATAGTTCCGTCCGTTCCAACATGTATTTAATACTTGTATATCTATCGCAATTTAAAATTTTTCTTAGTGCCTGGTTCTGTTTTTTTTTGTATATCATGTATCTGTGTTATTCAATAGATATAAAATGGTAGCACAAAAGTTCAAGTGTGGTAAAACAATTGTTTTATATATTAACAGTTTAATCCATGTACTGACATGCCTTAATCTACCTATTAAGTTTACTTTTTTGGCAATTTTGCTGGTGATATATGAAGCATGACTAGAGAATGATAAATTATCATCAATGAGGATACCTAAATATTTACATTCTACAACTTGTTATATCGATTCATCATTTATATATATATTCCCATATGACTGTTTGTATCAATCATGTTATATTTACTTTTAATTAACATAAATTTTGTTTTTTCTGTACTGACATACATGCTATTTAGTTTTAACCATGTTAGTAGAGTCTTAAGTTCATCATTCAAAGTGTTTATAATTTCATCTATATTATCACCTATGAAATATAACAAGGTATCATCTGCGAAAAGTTGGATATTGCACTTTTGTACACATTGCACTATGTCATTTATATATAATATAAACAAATTAGGTCCCAATACTGTCCCTTGTGGCACTCCGAATATATTCTGTTTTGATGTAGATATATTATTGTTATATTTTGTCACTTGAGTTCGATTTGATTAGTATTCACTGAACCACTTAATTATCGTAGATCCTAAACCATAGTTTTTCAATTTTAACAGTAGTAAATTTCTATTTATAGTCTCAAATGCTCTACGAAAGTCCAAAAATACAACACCTATAACCTTTTTCTCATTTAAAGCATTTTTCCACTTGGCTAACACAGTTTGTAGTGCACTCTCACTGAATCCTGCTTGATATTTAATTAATAATTTGTTATCTTCAATGTATTTTATAATTTGATCGTTCACTATAATTTCCATTAGTTTTTCGTATGTTGGTACCATATTTATAGGTCTATGTTCTTCGCATTTAATAGTATTTATTTTCTTCTCCAATGGTATAATTGTAGATGTCTTCCACGTTCTGGGAAAACATCCAAGTTCTAAACTAGTATTTATCAGCTGTAGAAATCTTTCTCCTATTACTTCAAATGCAGATTGTAAAATATTTGTTGTTATGCCGTTGGTTTTGGTTTGCATTAGTTACCAGTTCTTCTAAACTTTTCAAAAAATATATATTAAATTTATTTGTTATAGCTTCTTCATTCTTTTCCAGTTCATTATTAAATGTAATGCCTTCCTTTTTGTTATCTTTTTTTATTACTTTTAACTAGTTGTTTTAGAGGCTTCCACATTCAATAGGACAGATTCCTCATTTAATAGGCAAATAATACTTAACGTAAATGGGGAAATGGTTATGGACAGTTCTAAAATAAGCAACTATTTCTGTTCGCATTTTGCAAATATTGCCAGTGTTAATATATCCCATCTTTTTGGAAATATTACATCACTTCCATGTACGAACTCCAAATATAATATAAATTCTATGTATTTCTATGAGATATCAAGAAATGAACTGTTAAACGCAATCTATGGATTAAAGAACAAAAAATCATTCGAACTGGATGGCATATCAGCACCATTACTAAAAAATATTATTTTAAGTTTAATCAACCCTTTAATCTATCTGTTGAAAGAAGCAATCCAAAATGGAGTTTTTCCAGAAATATTCAAAACTTCTAAAGTACTGTCACTTTTTAAGAAGGGATGTAAGAGTGATATCGAAAACTACAGGCAAATATCTTTATTAACTTCACTATCGAAGGGATTTGAAAAGGTTATATATAATCGTTTAGTGGCTTTTATCAACATAAACAATTTACTTTGTACGTCACAACACGGGTTTCGAACAGGAAGATCAATAGAATCTACTTCGACCAGTCTCTTTAATTTTGTTTATAGTGAGCTAGATAAAGGCAAATATGTAATGTCAATATTATTTAACATATCAAATAAGGCTTTCGATTCGGTAGATCCAACAATTCTGATAATAAATTACAAGCTTTAGGTATTAGAGGAAATATTTTAAATGTCCTCAAGTCCTATATGGAATCCAGGAAAATCTTAGTAAATTATAATGGTGTTACTCCGAAACAAAAGATGCCTCCTTGGGAGTACCCCAAGGTTCCATATTGGGGCCATTGCTATTTGTATTATATATTAATGATCTGCCTGACCATATACAGGAAGGATTCACTGTCATCTATGCAGATGATACATCGGTATCAGTTTCAGCTGACTCCCTGTGGAACTGTGTTTGAGGGTTGCTAATGTTCTATCTCAAATGAATGACTGGTGTTTTAGAAACAGACTGATACTTAATACCAACAAAACTGTTTTCATTAATTTTAATCTCAGAAGACCGTGTTTATTTGAAGAAATACCATTAAAAGACAATGCCACATTCTTGGGTACACAAGTAGACTCAAATTTACTGTGGGACTTACAAATAAACAAAGTGTGTAACAAGCTAAGTTCCGCATATTACGCGATATTGCAGTTATCAGATATGCTTAATGAGGCTGGAATAAGAACTGTTTACTATGCTTTAGCAGTCTCCCATTTGTCTTTTAATATCATAGTGTGGGGCAGGTCAAATCAGTTATATCGCGTGTTTGTTCACCAAAAAAGATTAATCAGATTAATATTCAAAATAAAATACAGATAGAGCTGTAGAGACACATTTGTTAATAAGAAAATATTTACAGTTCCCTGCATCTATATATATGTGCTTAATTTTTGTCAAATACAATTTTAAAGATTTCTGTACATTATCAGATAGACACACCTATCACACAAGAAACAATGAATTGTTAATGATACCACATCACAAAACATCTAATTTTAAACACTGGCCATATTATAATTGCATTGCACTGTATAATAGCTTACCTGACAATATAAAATGTCTTAAAATGAATAAATTTAAAATGGAAGTTAAAAAATATTAATACTAAGGGGTTATTATAGTGTAGATGTATTTTTAAATAAACCTGATGGTTAGTTTCCTCGTATTTGCATGTTGTGTGTGTGTGTGTGTGTGTGTGTGTGTGTGTGCGTGTGTGTGCGTGCGTGTGTGTGTGCGTGTGTGGTGTGCGTGTGTGGTGTGCGTGTGTGGTGTGCGTGTGCGGTGTGCGCGTGCGGGTGCGTGTGCGCGTGTGCGTGAGTGTGCGCGTGTGTGTGCGCGCGTGCGTGTGTGTGCGCGTGTGCCTGTGTGTGCGCGTGTGTGTGTGTGGTGTGCGTGCGGGTGCGCGGGTGCGGTGTGCGCGTGCGGGTGGGTGTGCGCGTGTGCGCGCGTGCGTGTGTGTGCGCGTGCCTGTGTGTGTGCGTGCGTGTGTGGTGTGCGTGTGTGGTGTGCGTGTGCGGTGTGCGTGTGGTGTGCGTGTGTGGTGTGCGTGTGTGGTGTGCGTGTGTGCGTGTGTGGTGTGCGTGTGCGGTGTGCGTGTGTGTGTGTGCGCGTGTGTGTGTATATACATGTATATGTATATATGTGTATATATATATATGATACGTTGTTGTTTTTTATTATTTATTATTGTTAGTTTCATACCTTATATATTATTAGCACTTACATATCTGATATATTTATTTATATAATGCAAATTTGCAGTTTTCTGTATATTATATATTATTTGACATATTTAATATCATGTCATTGTAACATGATCTTATAGATGAATAAAGTGAATACTGAATACTGCACCGGTAATTAACTTTGGTAGTGGAAATAGGTTGAAATTAAACGAGTGGTTTAAGACAAATTTTACCACTCCATATATTGCAAACTATAGATTACAGATATACAGGGTGTCCCATAATTAAGTACCTTCCTTCAACAGGGTGATAGAACTAAAAAAAGTAAGTTGAGTTTTGTATATAAACATTTGCGTTAAATCGGTTCATAAAGGAGCTACAACCCCTTTAAGAGAGTAAGTACAACATAGCTATTTGCCAATAAATTCAAAACGTCTTAAGTTGCAAAAATTAAATTTGGACCATTGATTAATATCATGTTGCATGTTTTGTCAAATTTTTATCTAAATATCATTGTATGTTGGGGTAGTTACAGGGGGTAAGGGTGAATTTTTGTTATAAATTTTTTCTTTTTTTTTAACATCTAAAATGGAGAAAGTGTTAAAAACTGCATAAAAAAAGGTGCTCTTACTAAATTTCGATAGGAGCCATCATTTTGGATTTATTTTTATTTTAGTATTGCAATACAAGATAGGTATGTAATATATTTTTTCTAGTTCTATCACTCCTTGAAGGAAAGTACCTAAGTATGAGACACCCTGTATATTATCATATATGAACTTAGAATTTGACATTCTTTAGTATGACGTCCTTGAGAATGATTCCTTGTTCATCAAGTCAAAAGTTCATAGCTGGCACTAACTTCTAGTATACTATTGCTGTTTTTAATATTAATTTACATTTTTAGTTTAACCTTCGCCAACCTGTATATTATGAAGAATGAAAAGCCGAGGGTTCTTACTACATATTATAGGCAATAAGGCATACATTTTCACCATTAATCTAAAATAAGAGCATTGGGTAACTAATACAGAGTAGATTATAAAAAAAAAAAAATAAAAAAAATTAAGAACGTACAGACAAAAAAATATATACAAACACGACAAACAAATTTCTTGATTATGTCATTTGGTCGCTTTCAAATGCATAAAAAATTCTACACTCAAGCTGTGCCATTTTTTAATTATGACATTTGACAATGATCAAACCATAAAGGTAGTTGCTGTGAATTTAGTTTGTTTACGAGTTCAGTTCTTAATTCCGAAACTAATAGTCAAACTTTTATAACTCAAATTCTCTGTAACCCGAATATGTTTCTGTGTCCTTGATATACTCATTTTACAAATATTTTCTTCAACTCAAATTTGCTCTAACTCAAACAGTTTCGGGGGGATTTAGGAGGTTTGAGTTAGAAAATTTCGACTGTATAAGGCGTTCTATTCTACTAATAGAAATTACAGAATCCCACCACATTTTTTTAATTCGACAAACTATAACAGCTTGTCGATAGTTGATAATGGTTGAGCTATGTTGCTTTTACCTCTTTCTTTTTACTTGGCATGTTAGATAACATAAGCTGTAAATTCCCCTTTCCAGCATTTTCAGATATGGCCTTTTTCTTTCGTTTAGTACCTTTTCCTTTCGCTGTAGCTTGCGCTATAGATTCAGAGTCCAAGTCATCATCAAAAATATCTCGTCCATCTTCTACATAACCACTTCCATCTAAATAAAGGAATAAGTTTAAATTAGGCAACTACGACACTAACACCAAACAATATTTACCATCATCGACTATCCAGTCATCATCTTGACGAGACAACACCTGCTTTACATATTCTTTTTCGTCGACTGTTTCATATATATTATCCAGTTCCTCAATTTCATACTTATTTCTAGTTCCATCTTTTAGTTGTTTAAATTTTTCAAAGGCTTTTGCTTTATACGATGTTTCTCGTCTCGATCTTTTAGGCCTCCTTTCTTCCGCTACAATAGAAATGAAAAACCTTTTTAATTTGGGTTTACATACATCATATAGTTCCAAATATAAAAACTTACATGAATCGCCCATTCTATTTGTTATTGGTATGTACTAATATATAAATAATTATTATATTAACGTGCTTCTCACGATACAGATACAACTGCACGCATAATATGCATAAAGAAAAATATCTTTTTCTGTTCTGTGGAAAAATAGAACTGTTTATAATTAAAAGGCGGGAAAATTTTTTATTGAGGTTAGTTCAATATAAGGTGCGTTCTTTCTACCACCAATCTTAGCTAAATCTTTACTTTACGGTTGCGCTCCGAGACGATGTCCTTGTTGCACTGCATATATAAATAGCATAATTTCATTGGATGTAGCCTCTGCCTCCGTAACCGTAAAACTATCCAGATTAGATTTCTGTTTAGATTAACTGAGATCTCAGTTAGAAAGAACAAACCTAAATGCAGAGCAGAGACAGTGGTTGTCTCTGATGCAGAGCTAGATGTTAATCGCAGAGGTAGTTGTCTCTGTTAATCGTAGATTAATCATGAATTTGTGTGGTTTTGAATTTTCGATATAATGGGAAAAGTGATTTATCTTTGATCATATAACATAGATCCGGTTTGAAGAGGTTTTCTTGTGAGTTGTGATGCACATATCTAGAAGAATTGAAAATTTGTAAATGAAGTACTCCTTTGCCAATTGGTTACTTCCAAAATATCCTATGTGCTCTGTTAGAATTAAAATAGTTGTCAAGTTTCGAAGCTATTTGCTGTTTATCCTATGTTCACGGTTTTTTCCCGTTCCTTATCATTTTTTTACTCAAAGAGCAATTTGGGGCGAACATAAATTAACATAAATATTTATATTTAACTTGATAATTTAACGTTATCACGAATATGGGTATGTGAGCGGGAAGTGATTGTAACATATGTTAAATATCACTTAAGATAATCAACATAACCAGTTCCAGAGTAGTTTATATCAATTATGTGAGTTTCTTATGGCGCGTAATATATAATATATAATAAACCTAACTTCCAATTAGTACGAAATGAGTGATTACGAGGAATGCGAGGAGCAAATGTTTGCCGAACCCACAACCGGGCCCATGATAGGAACACAGAGATGTGGATATTGAAATCAGTGTAGGGTAAACAGGTTTTATAATCTCCGTTAACCTTAAAACCGATTATGAATTGCGAATAATCTAACCTCAACCGAAGCTGACATGACGTAATGGATGTGATAATTTTCACGTTTTCACGACATAATTTTTGAGGTTCGTGGGGTGGGAATGAAATCCAGCATAACATAACATAAATCACGTTTATGTCGCCCCAAATCGCTTAAAGTTATATACTTACACTCGTAAACCTATATCATTCTTTTACAACCACTTTGCATACTATTCTTGTCTATTCTGGGCGCTACACACAGTTAAACGAGAAACATTTCCGTTAAAGATCCTGGTCCAAGAAATTTACATAAAAAATTTCAAGACTTTCACAAACTAACGTCATCTTCCATCAACTTTTTGAAAACAAATGTTTATGAACAAAATGTATTAAAGAGACTTTTTTAAATAGAAATTCTAACTACTGGTTTTTATGCGTACGTAATGAATGATCGATTATTTTCCTAATTCAACAATTATTCCGGTCATGGTTTTATGATTCCTCATCGCATTATATAAGGTGCGTTCTATTAAAACTATTAAAAAGAACGCTTCCAAATGCGAACTATAAGAATTAGTTCGCGCTGCGCTGTTAGTCGCGAAAATCAAACAAATGAATAAATAACTCATTGATTTACCTTGGATACTTACAAAATTCATGAGTGGCAGAAACCTCGATTGGTGAAAGTTGACACTTTTATCCATATATTTCCTGTCATCACTTTTACATATTTATGAATTTTGTAGCTTCACCGAATTATTCATTGTTTGATTTTCGCGAATAACGAACTAGTTATTGTTCGGACTGATTGTAAGCTTTAGTTTGAACAGAGATAACCTCTTTTAAACGAGAATGTAATAAGAGCAGATTGTCTCTGATAAGAGTCTTTAAATTTTTGTTCTAACGCTTCTAACAGATCTTCACATGGATACGTCATCACGCATTCGTGGCAACCACAGGCCAATAGCAAAACAGCTAGATCATCACGAACTAATTCAAGGTCTACGTACTATTTTAAACCTGTGCATTTTACACATTTTGTTTTTTATTTTTACATTTGTCATTTTCTAGTCCCACGATGCCTTTCTCGACAACGTTTTACTCAAATTGCTGATAAGTGATAACTAACAGCAAACTTAACGAATTCATAGCTTTTATGTATATTTTTATAACTTTTGAGATTAGAATACCTAAATGCGGCAAATCTGACATCTCTATCATAAAACGCATACATAGTTTGTTGATACTTCATTAGGACGGTCAATTATAACGGATACGTTACGTCTGTAATTACGTATCCATGTGGATGCAGTTTCAGTTAATCTAAGTAGTTTTACGGTTACAGAGGCTGCATCAGATGAAATTATGCTTTCATTTATGTAGCGCAACCGTAAAATAACGAAGATTAGTTGGCCGCGTTTTCACAACGACTTTTTTCGTCCTGCTTCTGATCGGACATTTGACGCAAAGAAATTGAAAATATTCAACTTTTTTGAGACAGTCACCAAACAAAACTAGCGACGCGTGACGCAGAGGCTAATATCGTTGTGAGAACACAGCTTGAGATTGGTGATAGAAAGAACGCACCTAGTTGTTCTGTGATCAATGGTCATCGCTTTCGCGCGTATTTGTAAACGTTAATTTTTGTTTCTGTTTTGTTTTTGTAAGTGGTTTTTGTTTTTCAGGATAACATCCTTAATTTCTTTCTAAAAGTTAATTGAAAATTTTAATATGGCAAGGCGAGATTACGAAAAAGATAGAGGTAATATTAAAAATATTCTTGCAAAACATATAACCCTAAACTTATGTATTCTTTACACAGACCAATTCAAAACCTTTTTAATGGAATACTTCATTCAGGATAATCAAGGAAATAAAAATTTTAAGTATTCAAACCAGCTAACAAAGTTAGCACATCGTGAGCAAGTTGCCATGTATATAGAACTAGATGATGTACATGATTTTAACGATGATTTGGCTAATGCAGTAATTACAAACACTAGACGTTATACGAATCTTTTTATCAGATATAGTGTTTGAAATTTTACCATCATTTGTTCAAAGAGGTGTAATTGCCAAAGATGCTTTAGATGTATATATTGAACATCGTGTGATGATGGAAAATCGTATTAGGCAACCAAACGAACAAAGAGATGCTAGGAATAAATTTCCTCCTGAGTTAATGAGAAGATAGTAAGTATGATATTTGTTAACCTACCATATGTTATGCTTCATTTGGCATGGCAGAAACTAAAGTCCATTCACATTCTATAGTTCTAACTAAAGGTAGATGATTGTCCACTTTAATAATTGAAGTTATTACACCTTTTTGAACGGGTTAAATTTGTATGATTGTCACTAATATAGTTATATAGTACACATCTGTAGCCAAGTTTCAATAATGGAACAATTTTTTTTTTTGATACTGTGCTCCCGAAAATAAAAGTAGATTTTTTTTAAATATATTTTCATAATACAGGTGCATAAACTAAAACTAAAAATGCCACAAAATTTGAAAAAAAAACTGTAGCCACGAATAGGTTAAGTAAAGATGCTAAAAATGCCAAAATTATGTTTTGTGCATGGGGCCTATTGAAAAAGTAAGGACGAATATAATTTCACCTACACTTTCCTCACTTCACCCTTATACTTCTCTGTGGTTTGTAACTCATAAATATAACATTATTACGAATGTGATATATTAAACTCGTGCCTATAGATGATTCAGGTTGAGCAGTCACAACCATCTCGTGATGGTTGTGACTTAAAAATAAGATAATGTCATAAGTACAAAGTTGTATTGTGCTTTGTGCTCATTTTTTTTTTTCATGCATTCTATTTAAATAGGAATTTTAGTGAGTCATATAACTGCACAAATTAATTATAAAAAATATTATAATAATAATAAACTTTACAGTTTAATAAAAAACCAGCAAAAAACCAACAAAACATTTGGCAGCCAGCCTATTTCCAATTTATATGATAAGCACATTCTTATTTTTTGCATTAGGAAAACGCAAGCGTAGATATTAAGAAAAACTAAAAATTTTTCAGTGAAATTTATTTCAAGGATTTGTCTTCCAACAAAAATGTGCCAATCAGAGAAGTTAAGGCTGAACATATTGGAAAACTTGTCACTGTAAGAGGTATTGTAACACGTTGCACAGAGGTTAAACCAATGATGTGTGTTGCTACCTATACATGCGACCAATGTGGAGCTGAAACTTATCAGCCAGTTTCATCTCTTAGTTTTATGCCTGTTATTATGTGCCCAAGTGATGACTGTAGAATAAACAAATCAGGTGGAAGATTGTATATGCAAACAAGAGGATCTAAGTTTATCAAATTCCAAGAAATTAAAATTCAGGAACATGTAAGTATAGTATAGTTAGCCTTACTTTTAAATGAAATTAGTTAACACGGTATTAAGCCTGAAATTAAATTGGCAAAAAATGAAGAAAGAAAGCCTTGTATCATTCCTACCTAATTCTATATATTTTTCTGATGTTCAATAAATTTTTGTGTGAATTGATAAATATGCAATAATTTAGCAGTAAACAACTATCTTATAGAGTGACCAAGTACCTGTTGGACATATACCTCGTACATTAACAATTTTCTGCAGAGGTGAAGTAACAAGACAAGCACTTCCTGGTGATCACATCGCCGTTACCGGTATATTTTTACCTCTTATCCGGCAAGGTTTCAAACAAATATCTGGTGGCCTATTATCAGAAACTTATTTAGAAGCCCACGTAAGTATTTTGTTCACAATTAAAGTCTTTTAATTTACTTCAAATACGTTTTTCACATCCTAAATCAAAGCAATTTAATTTTTAGGGAATAGTTTCGTTGAACAAAATTGATGACAAAGGTTCTCAAAACCCTCTAACTCCTGAGGAATTAGCCACGTTGACGGAAGATGATTTTTATACTAAACTTGCAGTGTCTTTAGCCCCTGAAATTTATGGTCATTTAGATGTCAAAAAAGCTCTTTTACTTTTATTAGTAGGCGGAGTTGACCGTAGACCAGATGGAATGAAAATTCGTGGTAATATAAATATTTGCCTAATGGGAGATCCTGGAGTAGCAAAATCTCAATTGCTAGGATATATTAATCGTCTGGCACCCCGAAGTAAGTGCTAAGAAATAGTTTATATTTGTTATGTTGGATCTAAACCTTGAAATACAAAAAAAATGGCTATAGCAAATGGAATTAATATTTGCCGATTTTAAGGTCAGTATACAACAGGAAGAGGGTCATCTGGTGTTGGATTAACTGCATCTGTAATGAAAGATCCTTTAACTGGAGAAATGATGTTGGAGGGTGGCGCTTTGGTACTTGCCGATCAAGGTGTATGCTGTATTGATGAATTTGACAAGATGGCTGATGTAGATCGTACTGCAATTCATGAAGTTATGGAGCAGCAGACTATAAGTATTGCGAAGGTAAGACATTTATTTGTACTTCCTAAAAAAATTCTATTGTAACAGTTGAAAAATGCGCGTGTAAACTTAACACATTCGTTACAACTTGACAATTAACATTTGGTGAAAATTCTTGAAGGCATCGATTTTATTTTATTTTAGAGTTATTACTTCATCAACATTTTAACTGGCCCATCGGTTTTTTCTTTTTAAGACTGAACAAAGACCCAAAAATTTTGGTATATTATGTAAAAAAGTATTATTTGCCTTTAAGTTGCCATTGGGGGCTTTTTATATGAGGTTAGATTAAAAAATCTCATGACATGATAGGTTTTTATTAAAAGACTAAGTGCATGTGAAAATTTTTAGTTATGTTCTAAAAAAAGCATGTTACAACTCGATCACAACAAATGCATTTTGTATAAAAGCTTCAATGGTTTTTTGACTTAATAAGGGGATTAATATGATCACAGGGTTTTACATTTTTCCAAATATGTTTGGGACAATTTTCCAGAACAAGATTCTCCAGAAACATGTAAATATAATATCATTCCAATAATTGAAGAGTGGAAAATCAAAAGGGTCTAACCGCCAAAATTTGGTTTTCGTGTTTCTTCCTTTTTAAGGGGTCTAAGTACAATAGCCGATGCTCTGAAGAAGGATCTATGTCATTAGCAGTAGCCGGTGTATTTTATTTGTACACCAAAAGATGGCGAAAGTACTATATGCGCGAGTTATAGTAATTTGAAAGCGTCTATGTACAAGAATTTACAGTGTCAATCAGCTGTTTCAAAATGTCAGAAAATAATATAAACCGGTGTAATCGAAGTGAAGTGAATGAAAGACATGAAAGTAAAATAAAGAGAAATAGTGGAGAGCAATATCTAAATATCAAAGGAGTTTTAGTGAAAGAAAAAGATGGGCCAAAAATTAAGGTCAGTATACAAATGGTGCTAGTTAGGTTATGTTTTAAAAGTCGATTTTAATTGCAGCTTGCATGTAAATGTAAATGGGAATGTCAGCAAATAGATTTTGTTCATAGACAACATCTTTTTTTATGCCTTTTATAAAACCGATAGATTTATACAAAATAATTATCTTTTTTGGTTTAATACAAATTATTCCAATTAAGAGGCGTCGTGTAAATGAAAGTGAAAGTAGAAAACAAGTAACAGTTTGCTATACTCTGCCGGATGGTAAAGGAAACTACAAACAAATTTGCCGAAAAACCTTTGAAGATACTTTTAGCCTCTCCCATAAAAAAGTTCTACATTTGACAGAAATGAAAAAAGAAGGGAAGAATACTTATACTGATAATCGTGGAAAGAATAAATCAGCAAGAAAATATAGTGATGTAGATGTCACTTTTGTAGTTAACCATATAAACAGTTTTCCGAAGATCGAAAGTCATTATAGTAGGAAAAAAACATCAAAACAGTATCCTTCCCCCGATCTAAACATTAACAGAATATACCAAATATTTAAGGCTAAGTTTCCAAACACGAAGATAACATATAAATTTTATTCAAAAATTTTTCACAAGCATTTTTCTCATTTAAAGTTCGGGCTTCCACGGTCCGACACATGCAGCACATGTGACCTTTATAATGTAAAAATAAAAGGGGCTTCTAATGCTTCTGAAACCGGGTCATTGAAAAATAATCTGGATCTTCATCATCGGAAAGCCGAGAAAGCAACAAATACAATGAAAGACAACATTAAAAATTCTCAAGAACCAACAAGTCAACATTGTACCATAGCAGTTGACCTACAGCAAGTTATATTTATCCCTAGTTTAACGCATGGTGACATGTTTTACCTTCGGCAGCTTTCAGTTTTTAATCTCGGCAATCACATTGGTGAGACTAACCAAGCTTTTATGTGCCTATGGCACGAAGGTACTACTGGACGTGGTGGTAATGAAATAGCATCATGTGTACTAAAAGTTCTAAGGGCCAATGCAACTAACAAAAAAATATTAAACTTATGGACCGATAACTCCATCTGTCAAAACAAAAATATGATGATGCTATTGGCTCTTATTTTGCTGGTGAAAGAAGGGACATTGGATGAAATTCACCATAAATATTTAGTTAAAGGACATTCATACTTGCCGTGTGATAGGGATTTTGCCCTCATTGAAAAGCGCAAGAAAGTAACAAAAACGATAGTATTAGATGACGTGGACAAAATGATTACTTCGACAAGACATAATAATCCATTTAAAGTGGTTAGGATGAATAATGAAGATTTTTTTTGATTTTAAGACTGCATCTTATACGTATCTTAACACTACAAAACTAAATATAACGAAAGCTTCTTGGATTAAAATTCAAAAAGATTATCCGATACAAGTGTCATTTAAAAAAAGTTTTAGTGACCTAGAAGAATGGACAACAGTTAACGTTTTGAAAAAAGGAAAGAGTGAGAGTTTTAGAAACATATCTGTTCCTCTCTTAAATTGCACAAGCAGGATTACGGATGAAAAAAAAAAAAACTTGCGAAGTATGATTGGTTTTTTAGCTGACGAAGAACACAAGCAGTTTTATCAAAGTCTTACAACTTAATATTGAACTAAATTTATGGTCTCGTTTCTATGGTATTTAGTATATTGATGCGTTTTTCTAAGTTAAATATTAAGGCACTTAGACCCCGTTTGAGGCCACTCATTCAGTTACATAGATCATTTCTAAAAAGTTGATTTTCTTTTATTATTTAAATGAAAATGGTCTTATAAAAATTGTTCTTTTTTTGGTACACAAATAATATTGTTCTTTATTTATATTAATAAACAATTTTAAAAATCATCTCTACAGCGTATTGATTTTTATATAAAAAATATTGATTTCCTAGAAATATCAGTTGTGGTACTTGGACCCTTTTGATTTTCCACTCTTCAATTTTAGAGCTAAAGTTGTTAATCTGTCAGTTAAAAAAATTTTTTTTTAGTTATCAATTTTTAAAAATTGTAAATATACAGTAATACTAATTATGTAGAGCTTGAACAACAATATTAACAAAATCAGACAGTGACATATGTCTGTCACTGTGATTTTCATTTATTTGGAAATTTCACTGTTGCCATTGCCTTTTGTGACATTATGGCGCTTCTGGTCCATTACAAACTATTAATTTGAAGGGTCTTTTTCAGTTTTGGATCCTTTGTCATGAAGAACATATGTGTACCTTCTAGTCCTACATCCATAACGATATTTTCACAATACAAGTTAAAAGTCACCCAAAAAATAAAAAAATAACTATTGGTTTTTAATAAAATAAAAGACGTGCAACCTATGCAATAGCTAGATTTCCACTGTTGCTGCTACTTCTGATTGAGCAGAACGGTTGCAATATGGCCGTTGTATGTCTGTGGATGCTACATCTACTAGTTTTTTTTTTTGTCGAGATTTGCGATTTCGAATTTTGACCAACTTTTTAAGTCAAATACTCCAGTGTGCGGTGGTACCGTTTTTATTGACTTTCGTATTTGACGGAACGAATCATATGTTTCTCGTTAAGAACTTTCCTACTTTGTAGGATGAGTCATATATGTCTCATTGTCATGATCATGATTTATAACATCTTGTGACATCAGGGACTATGAGGGCAACAATTTTAGTGTGAACTCACTCTTCAGTGGTAACTGAAAATAAGTCTGATAGTTGATCCACTCAGTATACGACTTCAAACTCAAATAAAAATTAGGCAAATAATCAAAATAAAACACATAAAATATAAACAGAAAAAGGTCCTAAATCCACACGTTGAAATGAAATTAATACGTGAATAAAATCATGATGCATCACTATTATCCACACCCAACTATGTTTATTCTTTCTAATAAAATTGTTGTATGCCCTCTGTTGAAGAACAACTGTGTTAGGTTACTAATATTTATCAATTGGCAGCTACTTATGCAATTCTCTATACATATACAAATAAGTTTGTAAACACATGGAAGTTTCGAATGTGCTGCTACACAAGTTATACATATATGGCACGTGCCGCAAGTAGTGTCAAAAATTGTAACTACAGGCAGTGTGAAATAAATATGTCTTGTGCAGTTTTATACCATATTTGACTAGAGCAAGTTTAATAGAATAGAATGCTGTTTGTATCAATGTAAATAGACGAAAATTGACAAAATTATCGCATCCGCACAGAACTTTATGTGCGTAAAATTATACTCTGCACAGCACGACACGAGATAAATATGACTCATACCGCAGTTAATGTTTAACGACTCATTAGGTGCATTTTTTCCACCCAACATCTCATATCAATATGAGATTAATTGAGATGAGATTAACTAATATTTCAGTAATTTAAAAAAAAACATCAAATTACAAGTTGCAATATTCCCCCTCGTATTTATCTATTCGTGTTCTGTTGTTGATGAAAAAAAATATAACAACCAACATTAAACATTAATGAATTAGTACGAATTTCTGCACACGAAAAGTTTTAGTTGCAAATATATCAGATATCTTAAGGATGGAGCAGAGTAAATATATGTATAAGGTAATCAATAATAGCCAAAAATGTAATATAGCAAGAAATTTTGTTAATGAAATATATGTTCATGACACCAGAAATCAAACAAAGATCTTTTTGAACACTGTAAAAATGAATATAAGCTTAAATAACCCTATATCTCAATGTATTACATCCTTATACTTCTTTTATTTGACCTTTATCCAGTGGAATAGATACAGAATTAGAGTCACTCATATTAAACCGTTCTAGTACTCTTCTTGCATAAGCTTCCTGATTAACAAATATTGAACTATATTTAGATAATGAATCTGCATACCAAGATAGCGATCGCTTGATTCAATATTGATATTGAACTCATCTTGCAGCCTTTTCAAAAAATTTTCTAGATCGTTATCTCTTGCAACAACCATTCCATCATCGACATATAGTAATATACGCAGCTTCTTGTCTTTGCTGACAAACAAACATGAACCTGCTTCACTTTCTCTCAAGTCACAACTTTGTAAAAAAGTTTTAAATCTACTGTTCCAGCAGCGTGGTGCCTGTTTTAATGCTAAAGACCTCAATAATTTGCAAACTCGTCTTGTACCATCTTCGTATCCCTCTAGTTGCTTCATATAAATTTTCTCATCAAGATTTCCATATAGAAAAGCTGTATGTACATCGAACTTAACAGAACTTTCAGTTTTTCATAGCTGCCAAACTTAATACAGCTCTTATAGTGACCCAACGAACTACTGGACTAAAGGTTTCATAAAAGTCAATTCCATATATCTGGGGAAAAACCCTTTACCACTAGTCTTGCTTTGTAGCGATCAACATTACCATCAACCTTTCTTTTTATTTTGAATATCCAGCGATTTTCTATTGACTTTCTGCCTTCGGATAGTTCAATTAGTTCCCAGGTCTTCTTTTTGGTCAATGACGATAATTCTTCCATTGCAATTTTCCACTGATGAGAATCTTTAGACGAAATTGTTGTTAAAGGTTTCTGATTCATTATACTGGGCTAACATGGCATAGTAGATAAATTTTTCTGGTCTTTTAATTGAATTTCTGTCTCTAAGGCTCTGCTGTTCATGAAGATTTGAATTTTTTCAGTTTCTTCAACTTCCTCTTCTTTATTACTTTCCATACTACTTTCAATACCAACGTAATCTGTGCTAGTTTCTAACTCAGGACATGCCTTTGATAACTTTTCATTTTTGAAAACAATGTCTCGAGTTAAAATAATCTTATCTTCCTCTGGTATCCATACATTATATCCATCTTTGTTGTCACAATAACCAACTAAAAACCCTTATTTGATTTTTTATAAAACTTTTTTCATTTTTGTTTTGGAATATGGATGAAATATTTAGTTCCAAAACTCTCAAATGATCTACTTCTGATGGTTTATTAAACCATATTTCGTATGGTGATTTACCCTCTGTTGAAGTGGGACCAGTTCAGTTAATCACATAAGATGCTGTATTGACAGCCTCTGCCCATAATCTCTCAGGTAAGTCTTTTGCATGCAACATGGTTCTCGCAGCCTCAACCAAGGTCCGATTCTCTTGTTCTGCAGCTCCATTCTGTTCCGGAATATATGGCATAGACATATGATGATGCAAACCAATTTCTTGGATAATTCCTTGTACATCTGCATTATTAAACTCCTTGCCGCCATCAGTCATCCATTCTTTAATAGTATGTCCTATAGTTTTGATTTCTGCTAAAAACTGAAACAACTTTTCCGTAACTTCTGACTTTTCCTTCAAAAAATACACATCTGTATTTTGAAAAATCGCCTTTTAAAAACTGCAAAATAACGTTTACCACCAAGTGATTTTTCAGGCATTGGTCCAAATTCATCAGAATTTATAATCTCACCAGGTTTACTTGGATGATCTTTACGTCTTCCAAAACTTAAACGATGCATCTTTCCATGCAAACAGGCATCACAAATCTCATTGTCCAATTTTACCTCGAACCTTGTTGCTTCAGAAACTTTTGGACATGTCGCTTGTTTTGGTGTCCTAGGCCTTTATGCCAAACTTCATTTCCATCATTACCATCATTTGCTACACATGCATTCATTGGATTGACAATATGCATCAGCAATTTGTACACACCACTTGGCTGACGGATACCAACTGCAACAATTTTATTCTTCTTATTACTAAATTCACGGTGTTTGCTGTCTACATGCTCACTCAAACCATTGTCAAGGGCTGCACCGGCAGAGAAGAGGTTTGGATCACTTTCAGGAACAAACCATACCTTTGTAAGATATCCAGGTACCCAATTATCAACAATGAACATCTCCACCTGAATTTCACCCTCACCATTTGCATACATAGAGCGCCCATCCCCAAGTCGAATTGGTTTCTGATCATCAAAAGGTGAATACAATGAAAAACAATCTAATTTTGAGGAAATATGGTGTGATGATCAATCAGAATTAATAAGCCAGGAATTTTGTCCTTTACTACCTTTTAGACTCATGAAAGCTTGTCCTGATTGTTTCTGTCCTCTGTCTTCAGATTTTTCTATATTTTCTGATTTCCATTTTCTGCAATCCTTTTTAAAATGACCCATTTTGCCACAGTAAAAACATTTAAAACTGTTATATTTCATTTTTTCATTATTATTGAAGGCAGATACCTCATCATTTTTGTAGACTTTCTGGCAAAACTTCTTTGCAACGATCTACTTGATTTAACCATCAGAGCAACATTGTTTGGTTCATATTTTCCTTGCTCAAGTTTTATCAATAAGACTAGTAATATTCTTGTCCATGTTTGGGACTGATTCCAATGCATTTTTGAATTCGAGATACTCATTTAGTAAAATATTTAGAATTCTATTTAACAACATCGACTGAGGTAGTTGAACATGCTCTATTTTAAGTTCATCATGCAGGTCCTGCCAAATACTGTGTAATTTTAACACATGAGTCGCAATATTATCAATAGGATCTTTGTGATAACTGAATAGCTGTGAGTAGAGAAGATCTAGCCTACGTTCATTCTTCTGTTGATATACACTGTGTAGTACTCCCACATTTCCATGCCAGAATTACAAGTTAAAATATGCTGCTTAGCTTCAGGCCTTACACTGCATCCAATGATATACTTGACCATAGCATCAGAATCTTCATAAATCTTTAGACTGGTAATATATCTTCTACTAACCTCATCTGCACCATCATCTAGTGGAACAGGCATTTTCAGTTCACCAGTAACTATTTTTTTGACTTTATTGATAGAAAGTTGCAAATCTATGTCAAACTTCCAGCTTGTCCAATTTCTCCTACCCTCCAGCTTATCCATCAACAAAAATTTATCCATAGTGTTGGCTAGTTTTAAAAACATCTGTTTAAGTATATATTTACTTGCCTTCCAACCACGAGAGATTCAGATCACAATCTAACTTGTCTTTTCTCTATCAAACAAGAAAAAACCTTATATTTCAACAATTTTAAATCTGTTATGATCTCACGTGATCTGGGCCCATAACCTATTGGTTATTCCTTGATTTAAAGCTGATACGATAATTATAAATACAGTTTATTACTCAAATAAATACAACTTACAATTAGGAAAGTAATTTACAAAACTTCATAATATATTATCAATAAATCATTACCATGGAGAAGTCTACCATCTTCATATGTAACTTGATATATTATAACAATGATTTTACTACATATAGTTGAATCGAATTACAATTTTATGTCCAAATTGCGTGACTAATAAATTCCGAGACCAGCAAACTTAGTGCTGCTTTTGGAATTAAATAGTGGCACATTATTTTCTAATGTGGTCATATATGTACTTAGATATTCGTAATCATGCGATTTTATGAAATTATTTTTCAAGTTTTCAACCGTATCAAAATAAATGTGTTATTTTTGTCGCCTTATACAAAACCTACAATAATTAAAACTAGAGATAGAGATTTATGAAAAAAACTAATATCTCACTAAAAAATCATGGACCATAGAATAAGAATATTAGAAGGCTCTTAGAACATAAAAGAAAATGCTGTAGTATGGTAAAAGAAATGAGCGTGAAATGTATTTTATTATATTCTCGAGTAGTGAACATGCATAATATGTCACATATAACTTTTTGTTATAAGTAAGTCTATATGTACATATAATTTTAAATTCTACCAGTTTTTTAAATCAATAATTTTTCGTGCATAAATGTTTTCAACTTTCAAATACATATAGATGTATGAATTAGAAAATTAGATACCTACAGTTTTATTTTAAACTGCTTTTTTAAACATAATGAGTGCTAGATGAATTTAGAGATATTCAAAAAATTCAATTTCTACAAGGGTAGTGGTAGACTGGTAGACAACATAGTTTTAAAAGAACAGAAACGATATTAAATGGGGCTCACAAAACTATAAATGTTTTTCTATGTAGTTTCCGAGAATCATGCACTAAACATAAAAAAACTCGCTTTGTTAGGAGAAATTCAATAAATTCAATATTTATTCCATGAATTAACTATACAATTCTTTTCCCCAGCCCTGATTAATATTTAATTAATTTTTAAGCTATTGGCTAAAGAAATATGATAAAATAAAACAAAAGGTATACAAAAACAAAGGTTTTTATGTTCACACATGATATTTAAAGCTAAATTGTATATTCTATGATTTAAGGGTTCTAAACAACGTTGCCAAATATGTGCTTTGAAATTACTACACCTACTGGCAAATTTATAAAAATTAAAGTTTTCGCAATAGTGTCGGTTCATAAACTGATATTCATACATCAGATATACTGTATACAAGAGTTCTCTGAAAATGTCGTTAATTGGATTTTCTACACTTTAGTGTGTGACATTAAATTATTATACAAATCAGTATTTATTGTATGTCTGGCAATTCTGTTCCCAAGAACATGGCGAATTAGATGCACGCTTAGAAATGAGCAAACCTTGCTGCCAATTGAAAAATTCTCTTCTTATTGTTGGTTATTCTGTGACGAGATACTGAAATATAAAATAGGTTGTGCAGATCTGTAAGGGGGTACTGAGAATTCTCAGCTAATATCAAAATGATATAACTAAAGAAAACAGTAACATTCCTACCGAAACTGAGATCTGAGTAAGAAAGAATGCATCAATTCTTTTCATTACTACTTCTTGAAAGGTCCATATTATCAATTTTAGACAAACTATTACAAATTTTATTATGGTATTTTATTAATAGCTCATTATCGCTTTCGCTGCTTGTCATATTTATGTTATCCATTTTGCATGAAGTATTGCACATAAGTTTACACTTTTTTTCTCAGACTGAAGGAACATGGCCCATATGCAATAACATAGTAAAATATACTTTAATCTTCACCCAAATCACTTTATTTTATATTGCAATTGGTTTTATAGATCAATTAATCATAAATCGAGATGGACTTACAATTAGATTGCTGTTCCATAATCCATCAATTTTTAAACATGATTTGAACTGACTTAGATGTAGATGAAGATCTACATTAGTTTATTCAAAAATACAGATCATAGAACTATGAAATACATCTATTACAATTTTTGTGATTTTTGATTTGGATCCGTTTTGCCCTGTGATCTTCAGATATATACATATATCACGATATAATGATATATTGTGATATATATGCTCGGAACCCTAACTTCTATATATAATGTTTGACTTTAACTAGGCTGGGATAATGACTTCTCTGAATGCAAGAGTCTCAATTTTGGCGGCAGCTAATCCAGCTTATGGACGTTACAACCCAAAGAGAACTATTGAACAAAACATTCAGCTACCTGCAGCACTCCTTTCGCGTTTTGATCTGCTCTGGCTTATTCAAGATAAGGCTGATAGGGACAATGATTTAAGGCTTGCAAAGCATATAACATATGTACATCAGCATTGTAAGCAACCACCCATGCAAACAGAAGCATTGGACATGAGTGTAATGAGGAAATACATTACATTGTGTAAACTGAAGGACCCAGTCATACCAGAAGAGTTAACTGATTTTATCGTTTGTAAGTATAGATTTGTACATGTATAGAATATATTAGAAACGAGAATAGAATTTCTATTTGGCCAGAAATAGTTTTACATTTTTTGTTTGATACATGCCCAAAATACTACAGAAAGAAAATACATAGTAAATTGTTATAAAATTTTAGTTAAACCTTTTTATTTGTATTAGAATTAGAGCAACAGAAATGTAAAAACTGTATTTTGGAAATTAAAAACACTTGACTCTCTGATAAGATACATATTATTATTATGATTATTATTTTGCAAGTGCAAGTTTGTTACTATAGACTTAAAAAATTTATACATCTTAAAAAATACGTTAATTACCAGACTAAAAAAACGTTCTTTTTTTTACTCTCGTGTCAAATCATTACTTTTATGATTTGTAAAAGTTTCTAACGGATGTATTTATTTTTAGCTGCGTATGTTGAACTACTAAAAGAAGCACGTAACTCTAGAGATATGACCTTTACTTCTGCCAGAAACTTGCTAGGTATTTTACGACTTTCTACAGCTTTGGCTCGTTTGAGATTATCTAATGTTGTTGAAAAGGATGATGTCAATGAAGCTATTCGTCTAATGGAAATGAGTAAAGACTCACTTAATCAGACATATGAAAATAAAGGATATAGGTAATATTTTTTAAATACATTTAGTTGAATGTTAATGATTAAAAGAAGGTGATTATCATGTATGGCAGTCATTGTTCTCTGAATCCAACATTATGGCAATTTAAATGACACTTTATTTGTACTTGTACACATGTTTAGAGTCGCTCCATAATCCATTCACAACAGCAAAAATGTGTGCTATCTAGCGATTGGTAATTCAACCTTAAGAGAAATAAAATATAAAATTTGTCAAATGTTAGTGCTATCTAGATATAAAAGTATAAATAATAAATATCTGTATGCAGTTTTTCAACTGGGTTTAAATTTTTACAGGTATCCTACTAAAAATACGAATTTTCAAATAGGTTTCTACATTCAGAACAAAAAGTAAGGTATGTTCATGCTCAAACATTACTGTTGTTGTTCGTAGTGCATTTGTGTCATGTCATTGGAATCAGGGAATTACAGAATCGCATGTTGTAATATATTGTAATAATAATAAAATACGTACTAATTTTCATTGTGGAGAGTGTTGCTCGTTCAACATCGACATTTGCGCTGCGATCGCCTCATCGTGCTGACAACAAACAGGCGACTATAAACTGCGCATACCACTAGTCATGTTCCTAGAGGTCTAGCTTGATCGTATATACAGTATATACTCTTCTATATAAGAAAGTTATATGCTGGCTACATGAATATTTAATGTATATTTATTATTACAGTATGCTGTTTGTCCTTGTTTTAGGCCCCCAAATGTTAATGACAAAATATTTGCCATTGTCAGAGAATTGGCAGGAGAAGGCAAAACCGTTAGAGTATCAGACGTTTTAGAAAAAATGTGCCACTAAGGGCTATAATCCTGACCAGGTTGATGGCTGTATTGAGGAATATGAAGAACTGAATGTTTGGCAAGTTAACCAAACTCGTTCTAAGCTTACTTTTATATAATTTTTGAAAATTTAATTTGTATGCCCGTAGTAATTCAGAAATTAAGTATTACTATTTATCATCGATATTCACTGCATGTTTATATAGTTTTTTTATTTTTTTAGTAGGTATGTTTTAACCTGGAACCAAATATTATTGTCTATATTTGTATCTTCACATTAATTAATGTTACATCACTAGTATTTGTTATAACTTAAGATAACGGCAGTAGTAGCTTTTACCTTGGGAAAAGTATTTATGAATGGGTAAATCCATACACTATTCAGCATAGCCGCAGTCAGTTTGTATTGTTAAATCACAGTGATTACTGTTTACTAGTGAGCTGCGGGCCCAACATCTTAAAATTGTGGTAGGGTATTAAACGGTAGCCATTTGCTAGTTCTGATTGGCAGACAGGTTGTAAACAGACTCACTTCTTCAATTTACATATTCGACAAAAACAGAAATGGGCTTGTTTGTGACCGTCATAATGAAAATGACGTCATATTGATATTTGACACTAAAGACAATTTTGGCATTTTCTTGTCACAATGCAAAATGACTTGACAGTCATTTTCATTATGATCGTGAAGTTACAATGTCATATAACCAAGCTCACATCACTAGATTAATGATTTTTTTTAATGTAATTAATTATTTTCAAATATCTATAATATACTTGGTTAGACGCCGCTCATGGTCTGGACTTCTTTCGAGGTTAAAGCTACTACTGCCAGTATCACTAGTTATAACAGTTATGACATCTAAAATAAAGAAGTTTTATATTTATTCAGTTTACTAATTTATTCTTTATTTTTAATACATTAAAAATGTTGAGAGGGCTAATTCTACTTAACAGGTTACCATCAATGCACTAAAATTTAAGATCTCTTTTTTCTATACCTTAAGAGTGAAATATTACATACAACATGTAGTGATGATTGAAACTGATGTCATTTTTAGAGGTACTAGTAACTCGCCTTCTGATAAGAATTTTACCTTATAAACTTCTTTACATAACAGCTCCTCTGCCATTGTTTGTCTCCGCCAATCAAAATTGGTTTTTTTTTTTTTTGGTGACATGTTTCGTCACAGCGGCTTTACGTGTATGGCATATGACAGTCTGACGGTGCACATTTTACATAAAGACGCGTGTTCACGAGTCGATCTGGGCCGAATGACTGTCGAATTGAATATAAGTTGAAAATAAATTGAATGTGTAAACTATCTTTCAACTCTGTCGTTCAATGGAGTCATTCGATGCAACAAAAGTAGAAAGACTATCTACTTTTGCCGAATGGTTGCCATCGCTTGTGTGTTGAACGACCTAGGTTGAATGTGTAAACAACTATTCAGGCGATAAGCATTCCACTTGTTTTTAAAACATTCAGGCTAATTTATAATACGCTAAAATGGAGAAATGGACAGACCGATATGGATAAATTCTTGAAATTTATCAAGAACACAAAGTATTGGCCTAAAATGACCCATAGAAATAGTGGCGAAAGAGTGCATTAGAAGCCATTACAAAAATGAATAAGCCTATCTGACAGAAAGTGTTTTAAAAACGAAAATTAAAAATATAAGGACAACTTACAGTAGAGAACTAACAAAAGTAATTAAGGCAAAGAAAAGTGGAGCGGGGTGGATGATCTTTATAAACCGGTGCTGATATGGTTAAAAAAAGCTGATGGTTTTTTGAAAGTTGTTACGGAAGCCATAGGGAAGTAAAACAAATATGGTAAGTAAATATACTCCTTTATTACATATGTCAACCCTAAAAAAAATACATTTTACAATTCAGTGAATTCACATCTATATTTTCGAGTTCAATGTATTTTGTGTTTTGCGAAGATACTGAACCATTGCCCAAAAAGTACTCTGCAAATTTGTCGCACACTGCTGCAGCATTTCTAGAATGATTGTTACTTGCTATATTCTTTACCACATCAACTAAACCTTGTACTCCTTGTTGAGATCTCCATGATCCGGGCGGAATTCGTACCCTCATCCAGGTTCTCAGTATCAATCATCCCTGCACTGATATAAGCTGTTGAAGTAGTACGCAGCCAGTTGTGTAGTGCGCAAGATGCTTGAACAATTGCATCTATTTTATCCAAAGAAACAGATATTGGTCTTTCGATTATTCTAAATTGAGATACTAAAATACCAGAGGCATTTTCCACAATACACCATGCACAGAACAAACGATAATTAAATATTTTTTGCTTCTGTGAAAGAGTTCCTATTCTTGAATATGGTTTTAAAAGATTTGTACATAATGGAAAGGCATCGTCAGCAACGAAGACCGAATTAATTGGTAAATTAAACGCATTAGTTATGAGTTTTTCATTAAATAATGATTTGCTAAAAATCGGCATCGTTGATATGTCCATTTATTCCAACATCAATATAAATAAATCGATAATTGGCATCAACTAAAGCAAGCAACACTGTACTATATGTTCCTTTATAGTTGAAGTAGTCTGAAGCACCATGCGGGGGTTGCGAATTAGAATGTGCTTTCCGTCTAGGGCTTCACAGCAGAAAGGAAAATTCCATCGAGTAAAAAATTCATTTTGAATGGCTTTCCAGTCCTCGGTATTGGGCACCTAATAAAATATTGATCAATGAAAAAATATGACACTATCAAAATATGAATTTTTAAATTTTGGTGTTATAGTTTTAATATCAGATATTGATATAATTTCTAAGTTTAATTGTTAATCATTTTCAGGATGCTCCAAATCAGTTACAAACTCCAAGTCAGGATTACAGAACAGTTCATTTCAGTGAAGACAAAGATACGTTGGCATCAAATGCCGCAGTTGAAAGCTTAGATGATGAAGAATTATCTAATTCAAATGAGACACCAACAAGTACTCCAAGGTATATAGCAAAAGCTACTCAATATGCTAAAATAAGACCCCCCAAAAGAAGAGCAGAAGATATTCCTAACAGCAGCGTCCTCCACCAGGCTTTAGGAACATTAGAAAAAATCAAAGACTACTTCAGTGGAAGAGGAATTTGATTTTTTCGGGAAGAACATTGCTAGTCAATTGAGACAACTGCGTTTGCACCGAACATTGCCCATTCAGCAGAAGTTTCAAGAAATTTTAACATGGGAAAGAATTAATTCTGTGAATGAGAGAGCACAGATAAATCATTCTTCCGAGAGCACATGTAGCTCTCAGACTCCTTTGCCAACCCCATTACCATCTACATCCCATTGCGAATTTTCAAATGAAATACCTGAACATGACGATATTTTACGCCAAGCTTGGGAGACTGTCAACGCTTACAATCCCTAATAAAGTTGTTTACAAAATCATTATGCATTACCTATTACATATTTCTTTTTTTTTTTTTTTTTTGGAATATAAGTTTCTATTTATCTTTAAATTTAAGAATATAATTTTTGTTACTAATACTATATTGTTTTACTTACCTTCATATAACTTTGGAGAGCATCATTAATAGCAATTAAAACTTCTAAAATGAAATAAAGGGTCTCTGTACAAAGCAGAAAGAGAGGAATAGCTATCACCTGTAGCTAAAAACCGGAGAACAATTTTGATTTTAACCGTGATGGTAGAGCTTCCCGCATATTCATATCCTTTTTCTGAATAAGAGGAGATATTTTTTTAGTTCTTCAAAATGCTTATTGTTCATCTCAAGTAATTTTGATAGCACTCTGGATCTTCCACAACAAATTCACTCAGAAGACATCTTGACACACCAAGAGCATTACGTCTCAAAATCCAAGGTCTTGTCCACCAGCATCGTTTGTTTTTCTTTAATGATTTTTCCGATCGTAAAATTAGACAAACTATTTGCACTTCTGCATTTATGGCCTCATTTGTCGCCATTTTTATTAAAACTGTCGCTTCAATCTTCAATAAGGATCGAATAGTGTAGACCTTTTCACTTTCAATGTGATTTCAATTCAAGTTGAGCGACTTAAATCGTTCGGCCCAGATCGACCCGTGAACACGCGTCTTACCAACACTGTTCCTAAAGACATGGACTGCCGCGCCATTTTTTACATCCACTAACCCATTACACTGAACCGAAAATATGGAATAAATTAAAAAATCTGAGAGTTTCCTATTAGAAAATTTATATTCTGTGCTTTTGCACTGGTTTGCCCAATATTACCAGTCCATCTGCACCTGGCCTGCGTTTAGAAAGAATTGAATTAGTGTAGTTTTTTTTTTATTGTGCTGATGGCTACACTTACATTGTGCCATTTTGCCGCCACCGTGCCAAATTTAAATTTAAGGACTATATTAAAAATAGAACTAAATTTGGCATTTTAAAATAATTTTAACATTAAATGAAAATTTGTTTTATTTTCAATTGCACAAAAAAAAAACGTCTGTAAATTCTGTAGTCTATAATCACAAAATTAAATAACCTGGAAGTGAAAAAGCTTGTTGGAAGTCTGTGTTTTCTGAAGGCTGGAAATGACATTAAGCCCGGCAGTGAGTTTGCGCAGAATTTATTAAAGGAAACATGTTTATATTTGTGCGGTAATGCATTCCTTTTACTTGTAAAAAAAATTATGGTAAGTAATCGGAACTTTTTCAAAGGAAAAGTTTCAGTAGATGAAAATAATAATGATGTATTACGTGATGCCCAATAAAAATTTTTATTGTCTTTGGTTATGAAAAAGTTATACAACAGTCTAATTATAACACCATTGTTTAAATATACATAGTTAGTCATGTCGCGTCATCCAGATGGCATGCCTAAAAATGTTGTAAAAAATACAAATAGTTTCTTAAACTGAAATTAAAATATTCAGGATTAATCTCCTTGAGCAGTAGGTTAGATAATAATATGACCTTTTCAATTTCGTCAAGGTATATTTAAAAAATGATATCAGCAATATACAAATACACTACAAATGCTTGTAGATGTCCGTTTCTAAGAATCTATCTATTGATATTTGAAAATAAAGTTGCCCAATGGATAAGCCTGTTGTTAGTGACAAGGACATAAAATGTGAGATATATTTTTAGATAATCTGAATGAAACAATAAAACTTTACTAATTTAAAGTGGAGTCAGTAGAGACTAGTGTATGGAAAGACAGAATTCATGAAAGAATCAAATGGGTTGGTAATAGTGGCAGGGACAATACACTTTTTTTCCATAAATAGTATCTATTCTTAGGTCTCTAACAGCCTATTATACTATGCATTTGTTTTATTACTGGGAACGATTTAGTTTTGCTCAAGCCGTTGAAAAGAATGGTTTTTACCAACAAACAGGTAGGTCGAAAAACTTTAATTCTGTTTAAGTTTTTTCAAACAAACAAACAACTTTTACAATAAAACTTAAAATGGTTTCTCTTGATTATGTCAAAAAAAATTTGGAAAATTTTTATAAACAGATTCCAAAATAAATTATACAAGAAAAAAAAAACTAATTTTCAGAGCTCTTTCGTGGTTAATAGAGACAATACTAGTGCGAAAACTTATGCGAAACGTGACCCAGAGATGTTGCAGAATGCAATAAGGGACATAAAAAATGAAATCTAAAGGGTGTTGCTCAAAGAAAATATAGAATTCATCGGTCCGTCCTATACAGACTTACAACTGCCCACATCAAAAGTCAAACTGGGCAAACTGTTTTGAAAGAAAAGGTAGAGAAATCCAAAAACGTTTAAATATTACTGCAGAATTGGGACATACCCGTTGGATATTATTGATTTGAGAATGATGTAAAAGCATTTGAGAAAAATGCCTTAATAATTAAACTGTTAAAGAAAATGTTATTTTCATCTTGATATTTTAAAAGTTGTTTAACATGTTTTTTTTGTTTCTACAGATTTCCCTCGGGAATTTATATTTTTAATTTTAAATGTCTACTGTGGTCAAATAGAATTTATTGTGATAAATAACTTGCTGTCTCTATAGACCCCAATCGGAGGGTCTTTCTGAAGCTATGACCTTCGAGTCGAATGCAAGCATTATATTAAATCTTGGGTCGAATGCTGTGACGGTTAGCGCCATATTTGTAGGCAAGCGGAGGGGAAAATGAATTAATGGTGTCAGCATATTTTCGCGACATACTGGATGATTTGCGATATGTATTTTTTTGTTACCGTATCATTTTCGCGAGGAACGGTAAAATAGGGGAGTATGTATTGACGTCACTAATTTTAGTATAAACATCGACCCAATCATAAACTTATTTGGTATAAATGTGATACGGCATCATACCTAGCACTCGACGTTGCGTAGCAGTTGTATGTATCTATCCTTGTTTGTCTTGATAATAAAATGTAACCTACTACAAAATCGTGAAATAACATACCAAATAATTAAATAAATACATGACAAAGACCTACGTATTGAAATAGAAGTAAATTGCAATGGAGTTGACGTATTGCTAACCGTCGACTTGAAGACGGTAAATGGTAAAAATATTGATCTTTTTAGTTAGTGTTCTTAAGAACCGAACGATTTCTCTTGAATTAAGATAACCACAGTCATTAAGTATTATTTGCCTCGTGTGAGTCTAAAATAATGCACATAAATTCAGTGGGTATATCCGATGTTTATTATACAATAAATTAAAAACAAATTAGGTAAACGAAATAAATTTTCAAATGTGCGACCATGATTTAATAACCATTATATTTTCGCGACACATGTTTACTATTTTGACGGTATGTGGTATTTAACCGTTACTTACCGCTCATATGTAACCGGGTATGTAACGAAAATGTACTTTGTTTTGACTAATAAAAATTGCTATCTTCATTACATATTCCCCTAACTTACCACGGGGTGTCACGAAAACGTAGTGGTTACTGGCACAACTTACCTGGTATATCGCGAAAATTACCTTATAGCTTAGATTAGGATTCCTAATCTAAGCCTTATAGTTTGCCGGCTATAGTCATTATATTAGTTTTTTATTTGTTTTGATCATAAGGTTAACATAAACGTAAAACAGAAGCTGATAAATAGCAACTAACTTTAAAGGAACAAAATACAGAAAATTGCGCTTCGGGATGTCAATTCTAACTTGTGAGACTTTTTTTTGCGGGTCGATTGCATTTTTTATATGCTTTAAGGTTTAGGGTAAATGGATCGATTTGGGCCGTTTTGGTTAAAGGATATACCACTGTAAAATTACAATCAATAGGCTATTTGACTCTTATTTTTAAATTGCCTTAAAATGTTCATATATCGTAATATTAGTCCACAGATATTTTTATTTCGCTTAAATGAAATCGCATTATAAGATAAAATAACATTCAAAATTTCAAATATATGAATTGGCGCCATATCATTATCTACTGTGACGTCATTCTTGTAGTAAACAAACAAGTTCAAGTAACGCTCGTATCGTTTTTTTTATTTATTATATAAAATAATGAGTACCCATCGTTATGCGTGGTGTTGGGTGCAGAACTGCAAGAGTGCAAATGTAAAGACACCACTAAAGTTGTTTATAAAATGAGAAAGACTTGGTTACAACTTGCCAGGAGAGACCCAAAAATATTATAGAGTAAAAGTATACTGTACTTTTGTGAGGCTTACTTTGATGTAAGTACTATTTTGTCTTATACTTTCAGTAACTATTGACCTTTACAACTAATGTAAACAAGTGAAGTCTTTCACATATCTGTCATATTTGTAATTTTGAAGTTATGTTGAAGATTGTCTAATAATGTTCTAATTACCTAAATTATACACACTTTTATAAACATAAATACCTAGTTAGCTTTAAAATTAGAGGTAAATAAATATTATATGTTTACACAGATGTTTTCTAAATTCAGCAGAACAGAAATCGGGATTAGTCGCAAAGAATTTAGTCACCATTATTATGTCAATTCTTGGCAAATTCGTACTGTCCAGTTTTAAAAAACCGCCCTTCCTGATTAATTATTATAAACTTGAAAAAACACCACGAAATCAGTCCAAATATTCACACAGCAGTCACGATAAGATAACCGTAGGGTTTGCTTACTATAAGAGTGACGTCACATTTAAAACCATCATGGCGGGTATCGTTTTGTGACATGTCGTCCACAGACTAAAAAATTACATTTTAAAATTGAAATAATAAATCAACCTCGTGTTTTTGTGAAACAAATCGTTAAATTCTGATTTCTTATTCGATAAATTATCGTATTCACATAATTTAATAATTTATTTTTCATAGTGTTAAACACCCTATTGAACAGCATTTGGTACAATTGTGCAGCCAGGAACAACACATTTTGTAAAGTTTAGCGTCTAAAAAAATATAGAATATTAAATGAATGACAAATATATCATGGCGCTCTTTTTAGCAATTTTTGATATGTGACGTCATAAAAAGATTTAGCCACATTCCTGTATATTTTATCATTATCCAATAAAATTTTATAGATAACATCATAATGGATAATGATATGATTATGATACAAATATACTTTTATTTTATATCATGGATAATGTTGGTTCTGACCAGTGGCGGATTTACGGGGGCTAGAGGAACTAAAAGTCCCCATCCTATGCATCCGCGAAAACTGAAATTAACATAAGACCAATGATAATTCTATACTCCATCCACTGAGTCGACAGTGCGCCAAAACAATTGGATGTAATATTATATTATACTATACACAAACACAAGAATAATTACTCGCGTTCACGCGTTTGGCTTTTACCGCTCGAACATTTCAATTTATTATTGGAAATGAACACTCGTCATGTATGCATGTCAATTCAGCGCGTTTTGACGGCGAATTGTAAATTCAAATGAATTTGTATCTGTAACGTAATTTTTGAATTTATGTAGACGCGAAATAATTAAAAATATGGTTTCATTTATCTTATTCTTGCTGGATGATATCTTATGAAATATAATTTAACAATTTTGACAATATAACTTGTATCTATAAACGCAAATAAAAAGCTGCTATAACCAACTTTGAGCGTTGTAATCTTGAAACGTCGGATTGCTTGCCTGGAGACTCCATCTCATGGATATGTCAAAGTGGTGACACAAGTGAGTTATTTTCCCAGGATGCATTTAAGTGGCTTCTAGAGCACACAATTTCCAAACATTTTCTTTGATCCCTTGCATTGTGCCTACCCAAGCCCTCCCCACCTAATCTATTTCTAGATCCGCCACTGGTTCTGACATAACTAAGGTCAGGTCTCATGTCAATTTAATCATATGATCGAACGTCAAAAATTAATTTGTAATAAAATAATTGTAATATCACAAAAATGGGCGAACAGTCAATTCCTCCACATGATAATGGATTTACCGAAGAGCAGCAGGATAATGGTGATGTGGAAATGAATTCAGGCGAGGAAGACAATGATAATTTAGAGGATGATATGACACCCGAAGGTATTTGTGGTTATAAATTTTTTTTTATTGGTTTTTTATTTGCTTCATTTATAGAATTTGAAAAATTGGACAGTCAGCTAGATGCTTTAAATTCTGCTTTGGATGATATTGAACAAAAAAATGATAATATCCATGCCCAGCTTTTGCAGTTGTTACATGCCAACCGAGAAATTCGCAGCAATTACAAGAATCAAATTTGACAACCGATTCAAATGTTAAAGTACCAAAATAATAAGTATCAGTATATTTAGTATCGTCATTCCATATATATATGCTCTAAATGTAATATATCTAAAGTTTATTTATTAGATTTTTTTAGTGTAAATTTTGTTTAATTTCAAAGAATTTGTGATTTTAAGCAATATACAGAATACAAATAAACGTGTGTTGTATATAATATACTTTATTATAGGAATTTACATAGATTTAGTTTTCAAAGTTATTTCCTTGAATAATTCTTCACCAAACTTTTCAATTATTGTTACATTAGGTATTTTATTTTTTAAATGATCTAAAACCACTTGCCCTCTTGTATAGGAACTATATAATTCAATTGTAGCATGGTGTAAACTTTGTTTAATGATATGTTTTTCAGGATTTAAGAAACAAAAACCTAGGGAAAGCATCACAAGGTAACCAGAATTTATAATTATTGTAGTAAATTTTTTTCTCTGCCAAAGTTAACAGATGCAGTGCTGGTGTTTTATCTCCTAATGTATTATATCTCCATTCCTAAAACAAGAATTTGTGAAATTATGTCAAGTGTCACTTAAAAAATGTATGGTCATTCGTTATCAAAGTGATTTAAACTCTTTGGTAAGAAAATACTTAAATAATTGTATATTCTGTTTATTTCTACTTACAAAGGTTATTTCTGGTAATAAACATGGCTCCCATGGAAGAATGAAAATTGGACATTTTAAACATTCAAGAACTATATATGCTGCTTCTGGATCCACATAAAAATTATATTCGGCTGCTGACGTTACATTTCCAACAGCTGTAATTAAGAATATAAAAAAGTATTATTTTTATGCCAATACCTGAATAATTGAAAACATTTCCATTAAATAACATTTTTCAGCCTTTGTGATGCAATGAGGTCCAAATTTTATGTAACTCGTAAGAAGTGATATACTTATAGTTTCAATTTCAAACTATGGTTTTTGGTCAAAAATTTAAATGAATGATTAAAATAATGTTTTTGTTTTAAAGGGTGGATATGCAAGTTACAAAATAAATCACAACAAATATTTATAAAATTATTTTCGAAAATTATGTGTAAAAATATACTAAAAGAATTTTTTGAATAAACTAGTATCCCTGAAGGTACCTCAAGGTAGATCTTTTTCGAATGCACTGAACATGTTAATAATTTAGATATTTATGTACATTTTTTGTCCGAAAATCGTCAGATCGGCAAAATTTCACATCATATTGGATACACTTTGAAACATTGTAAGAAAGTTCACTTAGATATTACCCCATGTTGAAAAATACCAAATTATAACTTCAATTAGAAACTGTCATCGCTATAATAAAATACATTAAAACAGGTAAAGGAAAAAATAATTTGGTCCACAATATATGTAATACATATTGTAACTTATTTTCCATGTTTGACTCCTGAAATATATCCAAAGTTCAGTTCTAGACTGTTGAGACGCCAAACTAAATTTTAGGTCGTCATTGACAGAAATAATTAGTTGTTCTACTTGAAGTATATCGTAGCTTTCTGTGCATATTTTCTTATAAAATCTAACATGTTCTAACATAAATATGATAAAAAGTTGATATCAATAATGTATTATATTATTTGACTTCGGTATTAGATTTTAAAATTTAGTTTGAACCGAGAAACTAAATATTAAACCCTAACACATATCAAATTCCTGCAATTAACTACTACGTTTTACTACCTGTGTGATTGCCACCCATTATCCACACCTCCTTAATAATCGATACCAGCTCGCTATACAATTTTATTGCCAAAGCTAAGTTGGTAAGAGGTCCAACACAAATTATGGATATTTGGTTAGGTTCTTTGATAATTATATCATGAATGGCTATGGCAGCTGGAGTATCTCTTATTATCGATACATCAGGTTCTTTGTCATGATGTAAATCTCCAAAACCATCTTCTCCATGAAATTTTTCAATTGATTGTTTAGGAAGTATGAATTGCTTTTCAACTCCTTTATATATGGGAATCTAAAAAATTTAATTAAAACAAAATATATTAGTTGACACTAAAATCAACCAACTGTAATTTATAACATAAGTAAATATATGGAAATAGTGGAGTTGTAAATAAAGTAAAGGTTATAAATCATTGGAATGTAATCATAGCAAACAATTTTAGTCGGTTTAAAATATTGACCCAGCAAATTAAAAAATGATTTTAAAGAAAAACTTTTTTGCTAAGTCAGTCTGGCCTATTTTTCGCTGCGTAAAAGTCAGGACCAAGAAGTACAAAAATATGGCTTGTGAACCTGGCTGCAAAATCGCGAGATATCTATTCTATGAACAGTTAAATGAAATCAATTTTGGGGATAAGAATAATAATCAATCATTCTTGAACATAAGTCGAAATGGTAAGTACTAGTTGAAAGTTGGGTATTTATGTAAAATTTTAAGTGTAATGTATTTTTTTATTTTAGATTAACCACATTGTAACTGATGGACATTTATCATATTTAAGAAACAGTTTGAGTGTGATTTCAAATGTTAAAATTTTTTAACCATATGTTACCAAAACTAATAAGAAATAATGGCATAAGGAAAAATAACACCTCTAAATACCAATTTTTTAATACAAGATATTTAAAATATCTTCAAAAGTCCATTAAAATATGAGTGGTGATAATGTCTTATAAAATAGTGTCCTTACACCATTTTCAAAACAAATGAATTGACCACTAGAAAGCCAGTGCTGACAATATGCAATGGCTGTTAATCATAAATTGCCATAAAGATATAAGAAGTCCAAAGACTTTTAAACTATGATTTAAAAATGAAATTAATGATGGTTTGCTAATACAATTATAATTTTATTGGTACTATAATAATTGGCCCCCAGTTAAGCCGACAGTACTAATATTAGCCTAGAAGTCGGTCGGATTCTTAGTTTGTTGAGATATATATACAGCAATCAGATATTTGACTGGTAGCATACTCACATCTGTTCTTCCTACAATTTCTAATAATCGAACTACGTTTCTTACGACATTTTGCACGGTAGTATTACCCATGGAACAAACAATAGCTTCTATTTTCAGTTCTCCAATTTTTTCAGCATGCAGAAGTATTAATAAAGCTAGGTAATCATCAGTTCCCATATCTAAGTCAATTATGGCCCTTTTTATACATTTTTCTTTCATTATATATATATATTTGTTTTTTTTTTCTGAAAAGAAAGTACAAACTAGACCTGGGTGGTTAACAGAGTGTTAATTTTATTCTTTAATGCTTTTTTGTTTAATAAAATAAAAAGTCAAGTATGTCATTTTCAAGACAATATTATAAGCAAAGCTCGGATCTGAATTTTACATTGAGAATATTGTCATAGAACATTTTGAAAAATTTTAAAAATTGTTGAAGCACTTTCCTCTCGAAATACCATAGAACGATGAATAAATGATTTCCCGGAGCTAGAGTTTGATGGCACAGAATTTTGGTGCAACATTTATGAGAAAATATCATAATACATGTCAATTTCAGATCTGGGCTTTGTAACAACACATTTCTGTAAATTTCAATATTCGTATTGCTTGGGTTCCATGCTCTAATACTGAGATATGGTACAACCTAAATCCACCAGCCGCCACTGTAAACAGGTTAATTTGTCAAGTAATTAATTAACTAAATAAGAACGCATAAGGATAGTTTTAAATTGGATAGACAATGACTATGAGAATTTTCCTTCTTTTAACACAAGCAAGCCTTAGGTAACAACCAAAAACATTTCGAGTTAAAATTTGGTCACGTGGCCAAATTACAACTCATGATGTTTATTGGGAAAGAATTTGAATTATGTTGCATTACAGCTTAAACTAGTAGTTATTATGTAGCCCATATTTCCATATTACCTGTTGAGAAAATGCAAAAAAATGTAAATCATAAACGTAACTTTATGCAGTTATTACTTCCCTCACCCCGCAAAGTGAGGAATGTATGTATTCGTGAAAAAAATGTTGAAAATTTGTATTGCAATTCTGGACGAATCTCGACGAATTATGACGATACACAAATTTTCAAACAAAAAATTTTCTGTCTGCGTGTGTGTGTGGTTCGCGATAGCAGCTACAGTTTTTGAGATAAAGCTTTCAAATTTGGTACACACATTCTAGAGGTCAAGAAAGAGACTGAGTTCAGTTGATGGGCAAAATCGGTCCCCCTGGAACGAGGTCTCCCCGGGCCCAACCTTTCTATTTTTAACTTTACAAAAAAATGTATTCCTGATGAAATATTATAAATCAGATCTGTTATACAAACCCATTATTGTGTTCAAATGTTTAAATAACGCTATAAATTAAAATTTTGTAAACATTTTGGCAACACCATAAAATTTTAATTTTGATCGACACTTCTTAAAATTTGAAATGTCTAAAAAAATATTAGTGGCATTCTACCAATGTGACTTTTTTGAAACGTCATAAATTACTTTTATTACAAACTCCACCACACATCGAGTTTTACTACGATGATGATGTTCTGATCCCCAAGTAATTAGCAGCAAATTTTTTATTACTCAAAATTATTTTTATTCATTTTTTAAAAAATAATGCAATCCTTTTTGACAAAATATATCTTTGGTATTAATAAAGATTTAAGCAACATTTAACCAAATACAAGGTAATTTTTTTGATTTGATATTAAATGGTAAAATATGGATGGTTAAGAAGATTTTTATATTACTCAATAACTGATTTCGTATATACTTGTCACAATTTTTATTGTAAAAATAAATTATAAAACAATGTTTCCTAATCGCATGTACTCACACCGGGGCTTTAAAAATACATTGTCAAATATGTTGCAAAGAATTTACCAGTATAAATTTGATATCATTTAATAGAAATATATCACATAAAATTCTGATACATACTTATATAACTTACTATATTCACTATAAGACTTCACAGAGGTAATACCAAAATTTGATATGAAAGAACAAACCAGCTTTATTTGTTTTGTATGTTTTATAATTATATCAACACGATTTAATGCTTGTTTAAATAAAACCATTTTTCACTTGATAAAAGGTCACATATTATAACAAAGTATGAAATCGTGTTCGATTTAATTCGTGTAATCCCCTACAAAGCCAAATAATAACGATTTGCTTATGCATATTTGAAACATTTGAATTATGAAGTGTATTTGTTTGTTTTGCATGTTTGGTCAGTTCACTATGACCAGAAGTGACGAGGTTTGTTTGTTTTGATTTAGAACAAACTAAACTAATCAAAAAGTGACCAACTCACTTACCCCTTTCTCGATGTCTCTGGCCTAACCACACGAATTACTTAAATTGAGAAATTCATGCCTAACCACCAGTCGCCGCCATAAAAAGCATAAAGAGGCAACGAATGCCTTGAAATTAATGCTGATTGGTTGAATGCAAATTTCTTGTTCCATGATTGGTTATAGTACACTGTTTGCTTACGGTTAGAGCACCAAAATTCGGCTATGGTTGCAGTATCACCATCTGAATATAACAAACTGATCCACGCGCGGGCATAAAATATCCCATATTTTCTTTAAAAAACTCGCAAAGTTTAAATTATGTTTCAATTAGTTTAAATTAGGTAGTAAAATATAAAAAATGTCAGATTTTATTCAAACTTTTAATAAAATTGTAAAACAATGAACACATTTAACTAAAAAATAGGTAACGATGAAAATTCAAAATAAAAAAAGGCAACTATCATTATATTCCATCATAATCTTTGTTAAAAGCGGCACAAATTTACACAAACAAAAATACATAGTCCAAACCAGAGCAGCATATTAAATGAACGTGAAAACCGCCCGAGGCCAGAGACAACCAATGTCTCTGACGAGGCCTATTTTATAATCTGGGGCAACGTCAACTTTCCATGGAAGAACATAACCTAAATGGCGCCCGACAGCGCAGTATTTGTTGATTCTCTTTATGCCACGAGATGGTGGGGATCAATGAAATAAAGCAAAAGCAGCGACCAATAACAAAAGAAACACTATTTATTTGATTTAATGAACAGTTTTAAAAAATTCCTCAAAATTACGCGATATATCTTTGTCCTTTATGGACCTCAAAAATCTCTGGAATCGGGATATATCTCTCAAGATGGCAACACCACAGCATAGTTCTTATTATGGAGTGTAGAGAAGGAGAAACGTCTCCGTGTTAAAAAATGTGATCGGATTTTTGGATGGAAGAATAGGTGGCGCTGATTTAGAGGAGGTATTCTACGTGATTTTGTTTTTACTATTTTTATTATTTTTTTACGCTGTATAATTCTCTTCAACACCTACATAATATTATGTTTCGTTAGTTTATAGAATCTGAAGCTAGTTTCAGAGATATAGTAAGTGTTTAACTTCAGACTCAATCCCATAATACGATCAGCGCCACATCTCATACGTTACAGAATTCAGACCACATTTTGAACGTACCGTCCATAAGAGACGTTCCTCCTTCTCTACACTCCATAGTTCTTATTATGGAGTGTAGAGAAGGAGGAACGTCTCTTATGGACGGTACGTTCAAAATGTGGTCTGAATTCTGTAAGGTATGAGATGTGGCGCTGATCGTATTATGGGATTGAGTCTGAAGTTAAACTCTGGTTAAACACTTACTATATCTCTGAAACTAGCTTCAGATTCTATAAACTAACGAAAACATAATATTATGTAGGTGTTGAAAAGAATTATACAGCGTAAAAAAAAATAAAAATAGTAAAAAACAAAATCACGTAGAATACCTCCTGTAAATCAGCGCCACCTATTCTTCCATCGAAAATCCGATCACATTTTTTTAACACGGAGACGTTTCTCCTTCTCTACACTCCATAGTTCTTATATATGCTGTGGCAACACTGTATGGCTGGTTAACAAATGAACCAGCAATCACAGAACTACTGGGCAAGACAACCTAATAGGTGTGTTCCTTTTACCACCAATCTCAGCTAATCTAAGTTGTTTTACGGTTACAACCCATAAATAAAAGCAGTTTCATTTGATGTAGCCTCCGTAATCATAAAACTACTTAGATTAGCTGAGATTGGTGGTAGAAAGAACACACCTATAGGTAGAGAAATAATATTGGGAACTTAAGCCGTAACTCCGTCCCCTGGTGACTAAAAATTGCACTTTGACTAAATGAGTAATTATAATTATTGTTTACATCTGAGAGTATAAAATCTTTATACTCTCAGGTTTACATTCACATTTATACAGTTTATTTGTGGGGGTTTTATTCCCGTTTTTTGTATTTCATCAACGTTTATTCACAATATGCTGAAGAAAACAGTGCATAATACGAACTGTTGTGTGTACAATTGTCACTCAAGGAAAAATGTGAATATGAATCCACAAAAAATACGAAGGTTTGTTTATCACCAATAGCTGTGGTATTGTAGAGAAAATAGACAGAAGATGGGAGAAAGCATAATTGAAGGGAAAAACATTAACTTCGGTAATGCGTGTCCATTTCAAGCCAGGTAAAGAAAATGCAAACGGTATTTAAAGTTATAATAGTGACATTCTTGAGTTAGGTACTTCAATAAATTAGCAGAAAATAGTGCAAAATAGGTTAAACATTAAATTTATGTACCAACTTTGGATTCATGTAATAATGTATATGTATTTTTCTACCTAAAAACGGACCCGCAAAATCAAATAAAGCGAATGTAAACATACAAACCCAAGAATCAGCTAATATTTACTTTTTTGATCGCAGCGACACATACGCCGTGGTAATTTTAGTTCCCAAATGTCTCCATCTCGCAATTTATAACCCTTCATTCAACTATCGATCAACGGAAGTGTTAACCACAGAATGAGGGCTAACGTTTATAGGCTCACCAGTTGGCGCCACTGGCGAGTAAGGTACTGTCAAAAGTTATTGTTAGGCGCGGAACAAGTTTATAAGGTTTTATTATAATTATTTCGTACACCAGTAAATAAAAAACTTGTTAATTATGCCTCAGTGTTGTGCAGTTCAATTTTATTCGGAAACAAAAGGCGGACATATTCTTTCGAAAGATTAAACTCGCCTAAAACAGTGGTTGGTAGCGATTCGCAGGGATTACTTTTACTTCTTCGAAACATTCGTGTGTTTGTAAGGAACATTTTAATCCTAACAATTATGCGTTACCAAAGGAGTCTACTACAGAAAATCGTAAGTAATAATGCTTGATATACCCTAACTTTAATGACATATAAGACACCTCTGATAGGTACAATAATTTCCCTACTGAGAAAGTAAATTACTACTTTCCCCTTCTGCTATCATTGTGTTAAATGTTTTTCAGCTAATTTTTATAAAAATTACTAAAAATTCGCGTTAAAAAGCCATAGTAAATCTTTAACGTTCAGTGACCTTACACTAGCGGCTCTTGTGATGAATTTAAGTGCGGTAGCCCTCATTGTCAACAATCCACTACAGATCGCATAAGCAGCATATCCACATACCTAGAAGAGGTATGTAAGAATATCTAACTGCAGCTTGGAAAGATAGGGGAGGTAACCCAAGATGGACCTTGGAGGTAACCCAGGCAAAGTGATACGTCACTAGGGCAGTGAAATAATGGCTGGCTGGGTGCCCTGGACACAAGGCAACTGAATAGAATATGACTGAATTTGTTTGTATTAAATAAAATGTTTTATGTATCGTCAAATTTCTTAATTTTAGGGCCAGTTTTTCCATCTCCATTTAAATTAATTTGGTGGATAATTTCCTTATCAATGGAATTTATGTGCCACCAGTGGCGGTCGGTCCATGGGAGCAAGGGAAGCAGTGCTTCCCCTGGGATTATTAAAAAAAACACATAAATAGAACCTAATTATTATTTATCACATATATTAATCATTAAAATTTACTTTTACCCAATTTCAATAGACACGGCCCTGCTTTTCAGCAGCTGAGATAATGTTGTACGCTAAAACCGTAACGATGACGCACTCGATTAATCGAGCCAACACGAACTCGCGCGACTTCGATATATGTAAGCAGAGACAACTGTCTCTGATGTAAGTAGGTAACTTCTTGAAATGCATCCCATCCCCACTTCATAATCTTGATATCTGAGCTGTATAGCATCGTAATACGTTTTATTTTATAGATTTTAATCTCGATTTTAATATTATATTTAATATTAATCTTCCTAGTATTATTCTCAGCTTTTGTGCTATATTTGTAAAAACTTTTTTTGGTGTTTCTAAACCTGTGGTGCGGCGACAAGTGATTTTTAAAACGTTGAATATTAGTGCGCGTGTAAGCAGATTTAGAATTACTTATTAAATCTGGAAGCTGGTTCTAGCACTGTGGAAAATATTATTTGCGTTAGTGTGGTGTGCAATTTGTTGAAAATGGGATTTTCAACATATTCGTTTCAAGATAAACTGGATATTATTAGAAATGGGAAACCAACACCTGATTTAAAATTCTTAAAAACGAAAGTTAAATCATGCTATAGGTACTTTAATATTGAAGTGTACAGTGCTGATCAGTGGTTAACGGGTTGTGAAAATTTGTGTAAATTGTTTTGTTGGCCATATGTACTGTTCACAAATGAAAAAGGTGTTTGGAATAAAAATGGCTTTTCAGATTTAAACAACATTCACAAAGTGACAAAAAGGCATGGTAAGTGTGAAACTCATTTGCGAGCGGTGCTAAAGGAATAAACATTTGGAAAATCACGAATTGAGCATTCATTAGATCAGCAGTTGAAAGAAAGTGTTAAAAGGACTTATTGACATTGTTTGTTTTCTCGGCGAAAATGAACTTAGTTTTAGAGGTCATACTGAATCTCGAAGCGTTGCTAATAGAGGCAATTTTATCAATTTAGTTGATTTATTAGCAAAATACGATACAATTTTAAGTAACCATCTGGAACACTCCACGATATTTCGCGGTACATCAAATCATATTCAAAATGATTTGATTCAGTCGATAAGCAATACTGTTTTAGAAAAGATCAAGCAAGAAATAAAAAAGCTCCTTTTGTTGCAGTTATGTTAGATGAAACAACCGATATTACGAATATTAGTCAGTTGTCAATCGTAGTACGCTACATAAATCCAAATGGGAAAGGCCAAGAGCGTTTTTTTAGGATTTTTAGACGTAACAAATATACTATAGTTTGTCAGATAGTCGATGATCTACAGTGTGGTGCTAAACTTATCGCCCAAAGTTATGATGGGGCCGCTGTAATGGCTGGTGAATTGGGGGGCCTGCAGGCCAAAGTAAAAGAGACTTTTCAGAATGCAATATTTGTACATTGTTTTGCGCATCGATTAAATTTAGTTCTAGCTCAATCTGCAGCGTGTCTTAAAAAGTGCAAAGTGTTTTTGCAAGTATTAGTGGAATGGCTGCCTTTTTTTCAAAATCATCAAAACGGACACGAGAATAAAAACTTTTTCAAGAAATTCAACCAGTGAAGAGCGGCTTTCAAAATTGTCCCTGTTGACAATAGAAAGTGACTGTGAAGGAGATGTCCAAAAATTCAAACTTTTACGACGAAGTTATTTCCGACATCGCAAAAAAAGGGAGGCGGATTAAACTACATTGTAAATAGGTAGGTATGTGCATGTTAACTACTTAACTAGCTGGCTCCATTTATAGTTGGCTAGAGAGTGCACGATGGCTAGTGTGCCTGAACAAACTCTCTATTTCGCTGCGGGTTCAATCCTCGCCACCGGCGCTGGCAATGTCGGTGGATATGGTTGTGTGTCTGCGTTTTTTTCATAAGTGCAGCTTTGGCTTTGGAATCGGGGGTTGTCTAATTTTTGTGGTGTTTTTATGTGTTATGTTTATTGCGGAGTGGCGGTCCTACAAGTGTAATTTTTTCTAGATATCATAACTTTGCAGCTTTCGACATCTGCTTTAAAATGAGTATACGGAAGCCACGTCCCTTTTCTTAAAATAATTTTTGCCTCGCTTCGCCCGGGGCCTCGCGCTACCCATCACTCTATATCACAAACTGCTTCCCCTGTATCAAAACTCACCGCACGCCCCTGTGTGCCACATAAATTTAATGCGAGATGGGAAAACTGGCCCTAAGTGGTTTAATTAATAAATGCGTGCATTTAGCTTACTTAACTGTTGTTATTTTCAAATTGAGACACAATCAAACTTAATGCTAAATCAACAAGTTTAGTCCGGAAGCATATAAGCATCCTTTACAGTCATACGGAAATGGCAGTATTTCTAGCAATTTCATTGGCCGTTTCAAGGCCACGGTATGGCGTGCTCATCAGATATCATTTTTAAAGGGGAATTCGGCACCGTGAAAATAAACAAACTATAATAAAGGGCAAGGAAAAAATGTAATCTTCATATAAATCTTACTAACGAACTAAAAAAATACTTATTTAAAAAAAATAATAAGTTAAAGGGCAAGGAAAAAATGTAATAAAGGGCAAGGAAAAAATATAATCTTCATATAAATCTTACTAACGAACTAAAAAATACTTATTAAAAAAAATAATAATAATAAGTTTGTCATTCGAACCCCTGGACCTACCGCGTGCTAGGCGAGTATCTTCTCTATCGTCTAACGAGTTCCTCGCTGACAAACCCCCCAATATCCATTTGGCATGATGACGGTCTCGGATGCTAGGGCCAGGCAGGACTATTGCCTTTTTACCCTAGTCATCGCTGTAGACCTGGACCGGCCTCGTGCAGGGCGGGTTAACTTACTTTACGAACGGCCCCACTCACAAATGTGAGCGGTGCCGAAGATTTCGGTCAACCTCCCTGGGTCCTGGCTGATGAACCCTGCTGGCTAGGGCCTCTTCTGGCGCTCTTCTGTCTTCGTCTTCTTTCTTCGCCAGCTTGTCACCCCCCGGGGGTAGTCATCTGTCTGTCAGGGACTGTGTGGATATTCTGTGACTTGGGATTGACTGCCAGTACACAAAGTGTCAATTGACACATTGTCATCTGGATCATCGGACAAGGTGAGGATGAACTGTGTAGCTCTAGGAGGTGAAGGCCTAAGTGCTTTCTTAGCACTTTCGTCCTTCACGGAGCCAGGGGGACAACGGGCACTGGTCGGTTTACTGACCGGCGCCCGCAAGGTTTGTGGGAGGGTGGTTGGTCGTGTCATGTCTTTTCAGTGGGTTTGGTCCATCTGTAAGGAAAGGATTAGTTATACTTACCCGTTATCCAGTAACTGTACCTTCGGCCTCTTGTGCCTCGGTGCGTCGGCCGGATCATAGGAGGTGGCCTCCCTGATCAGCGGGTTCCTGTGCTCCTCAGCTAAGGTGTACAGTTTCTTCGCTCTATCCCGGATGATTTCGGTGACTGGTGTGTACTCCAGGTCCCTGAAGATGTCAGCGTTTCTAACGTACCATGGTGCGCCCACCGCTGTCCTGATGGCCACGTTTTCCACGGCTTGGATCTTCTTCAGATAGGTCTTCGCTTGGTATCCCCATGCTACGGAGGCGTAGGTCAGCTGTGGTCTGATGAGTGCTTTGACTAGCAGAAGCTTGTTCCTCAGACTGAGCCTGCTCTGGTTCCCTACCATCGGGTAGATGAGAGCTCTCGTCCGCTTGGCCTTTACCACGATGGCTTCGGTGTTCTGTCTCCATGTCAGGCCTTTATCCATGATTACGCCAAGGTACTTGACGGAATCGTGCCATTGGATGTCCTCGCCGAACATGGAGACGTGTCCTGTGGGGGTTTCCTTGCGTCCTTTCCTGAAGAGAATCGTCTGGCTTTTCTCCGCGTTGACTGCGACTTTCCACTTGATACACCATTCTTCCAGAAGAGAGGCTGCCTCTTGGAGTCTTCTGGTGGCTGTTCCCGCTCTCCAGGATCTGGCCGTGACGGCCGTGTCGTCCGCGTAGAGTGCCATTGCGGTGCCTTCGGCCCTTGGGAGATCAGAGGTGAAGACAGCGAACAGATGGGGTGACAGCACAGAGCCTTGGGGGACTCCGGCTTCCATCGGTCGATACGTGGACACACAGTCCCTGATCTTCACTCGCATCTGTCTCCCGTGCAGGTATGATCTAACTAGTTTGACGAGTGCAATGGGATAACCCATACTCATCATTTTAGCTAGTAGACCATCGTGCCAGACCCTGTCGAAAGCCTTCGCAACGTCCAGGAGTAGTGCCGCCGTGACCTGTCTTTGGTTGAAACCTTTGGTGACTTCTTCGGTGATCCTGAGCACTTGGAGTTCCGTACTATGTCCTGTCCTGTACGCGAACTGTTCATCCGGGATGATTTGGAGCTCTTCGGTTTCCTCTTCTATTCTTCTCAAGATGACGCGCTCGGCTACCTTGCTCACAGCTGAGAGTAGGCTGATGGGCCTGTAAGAGGAGGGAAAGAGTAGTTCCTTACCTGGCTTCGGGATGACTATGACGTCGGCCTTCTTCCACCTGTCCGGAAAGTATCTGAGCCTCAAGATCCCGTTGATGATATTCACCAGGGCTGCCACCCCTTTGCTGGGTAGCTTCTTGAGGGCGATGTTTCCGATCTTGTCACATCCAGGAGCTTTCCTCGGCTTTAAGCTCCTTAGAATCTCCTTGACCTCCTCTGGAGTGGTCGGACGGATGTGATCATCGTCTGGCAGGCGGAGCATCCGACGCACTCTGCGTTCCACGTCATCAACCCAGTCCTCGTCCTCATCATCGAGTTGGTTTTCCCTACACTGCAGTTCCAAGCTGTCCGCGAATGCTTCGGCTTTTTCCTGGCAAGTGTAGACAATCCCATTCTCTCCGTGGATTGGGGACATTGGTTTCGGCCTGTTCCGCAGAGCACGCTGGGTGTTCCAGATGCTCCTGTCCTGTGGGTCCAGTGATTCCAGGTGACGCTGCCATCCTTCTTGACGGTGTTCCTGGAGGGCAGCTTTGACTCTCCTGTTCAGCGTGTTATACGCGTGCCTGTCCTCAGGGAGTCTAGTCCTTTGGGCCCTTTTCTTCGTCCTTCGTCTGTCCCGAATCAGCTGCCTGAGGTCCTCCGTGAGGTTTGCCATCGGCGTTGGTGCCCTTCTGGTCTCTGTCTCTGTAGTGCTTTCCTCCATCGCTTCCTGGATCTGGTTTTCCAGGGAGGTGATGGCCCTCTCCACATCTTCCTCGGATTCAATCCTGGGAATATGTGCAATGTTCCTTTGCAGTGCTGCACGGAACAATTCCCAGTCTGTCCTCCTTTTGACGAAGGTCCCAGTGTCCACATCATCCTTCTCTCCTAGGTCCAAGAAGATCGGATTATGCTCGGTGGAACCTTCCGTCCTGGTAGAGATTTCCGCATTGAGGGTCATCTCCTTCATTATAGCGATGTCCAGCACATCCGGTCGGTGGATCCCATTGTCGTGCGTCGGCTCGTCCGGTCCTAGTGCCTGCATGTTGCCAGCGTGTCGTCCCAGGAATCTCAGCAGATCTCGTCCTAGAGTGTTGGTGACTCTGCTGTTCCATTCCTGTGACTTGGCGTTCAGGTCCCCTATGGCAAGCACCTGAGTCTGGTCCTGGAATATTGCATCCAGGTCCGTGTCCAGGATCCGGCATCGGGGCGGCTGATAACAGGATACCACTTGAATGTCGCCATTTCGTGCCGTTGACACTACTACGGCGGTGGCTTCCAGGTTTTCCATGTCCGGCAGCACGATTGGATGGTGGTCGATCGACTTCTTTACCAGCAGGGCTACTCCTCTCATCGGCCTTGGTCCAGCGTAGTCCTTCCTGTAGACATGGTAGCCAGGGAAGTTGGCTGGCTTCAGCGGCGTCATCTTCGTTTCCTGTAGTGCCAACACGTCTATGTCGTACCGGGCTAGGAGTTCCTCCACTTCAAGTTTTCTTCCTTGTAGCCCGTTAACGTTCCATGAGGCGATCTGCAGGAAGTTCGGCTTCACCTGAAAAGACATTACAGATTAGTAAAGCCTGGCATCTGTGCAAAAAATGCGCTCATTGCTGAGCACATTTGCTGCATCTGTTTGAGCACCGCGGTGAGGTTTTGGGCCTCCACGGGTGCTCGTTGTTGCCTGGCAGGGCCGGCGCTCGGCCCTGCGTTACCTTGAGCTACCCTTGCGTAGCTCAGCCCGCTGGTGGCGGGTCTTTTGGCCTCCCTCGGTGGCTGTTGGGTCCTTGGAGCCTGCTTCTGGGGGCCCGCGGGCTTCTTGGGATATTTGGGACATCCTTTATAGCTGGCCGGGTGCGCTCCCTGGCAGTTTGCGCACCTCGCTGGGACGTCCTGCTTCTTTTTGCAGTCCGCTGTCCGATGGGCCTCGCCGCACTTCACGCACTTGGCCTGTGCGGTGCACCTACCCTGTGCGTGGCCGAAGCGCTGGCATCGGTGGCACTGGGTGACGCTCTGTTGCGCCCTTTGTCTCTCTGTGCGGACTACTAGGTAGCAGCACCTCGTTACCTCCAGGATCTTCTCCTGGTCCAGTGGCACTTGGACCAGTACCAGTGGGATCTCCATCTTGGTCCTCCTCGACGTCATCCGCTGGACAGAGATCGGCGAGAAGCCCTTGTCTTCCAGGTCTTTCTTGATCTCTTCGCAGCTTACGCCACTAGGGATGCCGCGTATCACTACCCTCAGGAGCCTCTCTTCAGGGAGCGCGTAGGTGTGGTACTCCCTTTTCTCCTGTGTGAAGATTTTTGTCATCTTCCTATAATCTTCACTCGTTGATGGGTCGATGGAGATGCCTTCACCAACGACGCGGGCCTTCTTGAAGTTGACGTTTGCCTCGCGCAAACGTCTGCTTACCACCGTCCACGTTTCCTTTTTCCTAAGGACGACTGGCGGTATCTTGGGCGTCTTGGCTGGTTCCATTGGGGCCGGTCCTGGATTCCGGTCCTCCTGCCGGCTCGTACTCTCTTCTGGGGCCTCGGTGCCTTCAGGAGTCCGGGCCTCCTGGGTCCTGGCCTGTTTGGGCTCCTCTTCTTCACTGTCGGAGTTTGCCTTCCTCCTTTTCTTATTAGCGGACTTCGTGGGTCCGACTTGGGCCCCCTGGATGGCTTTCAGGAGCTCCTCGTGCTGCCTGTCCATCCTTGATTGCATTTGAGCCATCCTTAGGCTCATTTCTTCTATTTGGGCCCTCAGTGCCTTGTTTTCAGCCCTTAGGCGCAGCTTTTCTTGGTCCACAATCTCCAAATCCATGTTGCATGGGGTGGAAGCCCTGGAACTACCACTCTGCGAGTCCTCGTCCACTTCTCTATGGTTTCCCATACCCTCCTCCTGGGTATGCGTAGCCTTATCTGAAAAAGAAAGCTGAAAAATAGAAGTTATGGTTAGTACACACAGAATATAACAAAAATATGTGTCTCCAGGAGGGAGACTTTTTTATCTTTTTATATTAGCGTCTTGAAAAAGACGACTAATATTTCTCTTCTTCTGAATTCTTTTCGCAAAAAGTATATTAGAGCCTTGAAAAAGGCAACTAATATTTCAAGCTCGACCGCGCCAACCGTTGCTTAACTTTCGTTAGCTCCGACTGCGCCGACCGTTGCTTAACTTCGGATATCACTTCGGGTAGATCACAGTGGCACTATACTTCCGTATACACGTCTGCACTCGTTCACTGCTTGCACTCGAATGCTAGACAAACGATTCCAAAATGATTTAATACACTTTGACATGTCATGTAACTGCGCATGCCCTGCGGCTATCTTAAAACGGCCAATGAAATTGCGATTAATACTGCCATTTCCGTATGACTGTAAGGAATGCTTATATGCAGTCCGGAAGCGTCATAGCAGCAGTAGCATCTCACATAAAGCTGGGTTCCCAATCAGAGTTTTTTCATTTTTCGTTGCAACATTTCATTGGTGAATCTAAATATATTTATTCAGATTCACCAATCAAATGTTGAAACTCAAAATGAAAAACAAAAAAAAAGAAAACCTGATTGGAAACCCAGCTTAAGCCATAGCCTGTGAATCAGGATCAATGCTACGTGTAAACATGCTAAAGTATTGATTGTCGGTAAAAAGGGTGTCAAAACTTACCGGCTTACTTTAAATACCACTGTCAAACAAACCAACCAAAATTAAGAATGCACAAATTTTAGTTTAATAATTTGATGGTAATAGGATTTATTACTTTTAATGCATTATTGGTGCTGCTATTAACTATTCTTATACTTGCGTACTATTTTATCATTTACAGTTGCAGAATATTCTATGAAATGGAACCTGAGGACGCTAAGTATATGCGGACGTAAGTAATTTATTTATTTATTTAATCGTCGCTGATAACTTAATTTTAGAGAACGAAAACCAGGTTCTATAGATGTTCATCCTAATATCGATGCTATCGTTTTAAATTATGAAATAGACGTACAAATTCTTGGCCCGAAAGAGAATGCTATCCATGGAGAAAAAAGGTGTTATTTATAATTCATTGATTTTTTTTAAAATTATTCATATAAAATTTTCAGAGTTTAAAGAAGTTAATTGAATTGCCTATGATTAATAGTCGGACTGATTGTCATGCCTTATCCAAAGAAGTTGTTAATCAATGTGATTTAATTCATCATTCCCGATTAGCTGAGGTTGAACAAATAATATATTATTTAAAAAAACGTAAACTGCATAGTGGTGTTAAAGGTAGGTTTTGAAATATAATTAAAACATTTATTTGAAGTAAACTAAAAATAACTTGGCACCTTAATAATAGATCTTCCTATCATAGTTTTATTTAGAATTCATGTGCGGTAATACAAAAATAAATTAGGTTTTATAGAAAAAATATTTTCTGGTTCATTTTTAAAACTTTTATCAATTTATTTCTGTACTAATACGATCTAAATTTATGTAAATTTTATAATTACAATAAAGCATAAATAAATGAGTTAATATTGCCACTAACATATAGGGTTACCATTTATTATTTTGGATTCATCACAGATTTTTGTAATTTTTTCATATTCATATTTGTAAGTCATAGAGCATGAAGTCAAAATTATTTAAGGGCACTATTTTTCAGAATTTAGTTTTTTTCAAGTAATTAATAATAATTACAGTGCATTAGCCGCAGGAACTAGATTAATGTATTCTTAAAGAAAATAAGTGATTAGGTATTAATTTCATATAATAAAATTTTCACTAAAGAGTATTCACTAACTATAATACACAATAAAATCATTATTGCAGTCTTTCTAATGTGCATTCTATGGACCAAAATAAGAATAACTAAAATTTGAGCCGGATCCAGAATAATAAATGTTAGCCCTGTATACTATTAAGTTGAAACTCATTTATTTAACAGATTTTATTGCAACTATTGAAATTGAAAAATTTTAATAACTTGAAGAATGAAACAGATTATAAGACTTTAAAAAAAGAATCAGAATTTTTTTTCTTTGAAAATAATTTGAGTTTCATGTTCTGCAAGAAAATTATAAAAATCCGAGTTTTAGAGTATTAAATATTTGCCGAAAATTTGTTTATTCTCAGAAAGCAAGTATGATTCATTTCTTCAACATCAGTCACAAAACTTACATCATTTATTTAATGATTTAACAGATTAGGTGTACTCATAATTGTTCACAAGGGCACCAATTCCGATTGTTTGTTGTTAAATCTGAAAGTACTTACAACAGTTTGGGAGAAAAAAAATAAAATAAAAAACATGTAAAATTACGTAATAGCTCTAATAATCATGTAGATTAAGTAATACATCTTATGATAATCTTAATTAATAACATGTTCTCAGTTATAAAAACAAAAAAAAAATGAGGGTCAAATCAAAATAAGTAAAGCTCCTTGAAGAAAGTGTTTTATATAAAATTATCCTTTATTTTGCGACTTTTTTGTGCAGAATAAATGATTTTGTGCTTCAAAAATGGTATTATATATAGTCAATACACAAATAAAAAGACATTATTTGACATCAAAAAAAGTATTTATCATTTCCAGTTTCAACGGCCTACTAGGCATATTTAATTTTTAATGAAATAATATTTAGTAACAAAATGAAGAAATGTAATAAAATACATATCGTCCCTGTCAAGTCAAAACTGCTATGTGAAAATTATTAAATTTTACAGGAGAGATGAAAAATCATAAAATAGTAACTCTTATATCTACTTGTACACATAGATTTTAAAGTTATAAATAAATTTGATTAAGAATGATTTCATACATAGCTAGTTTTACTATAGCACGTAAAAATGCTAGAGCTATTAGATGGCACTCATATCACAGAAATTGCAAAATCTCCACATATCATATTTTGACTTGATATTGACACACGGTTCCCTTCATATGACAAAAATAAAAAAATTCGTGTCAATATTCTTAATATTTTCTTATCGTCATAGCACCTACTAAGTCTGAGCTTCATGGAACTATAAATTAATTACAATTTTAAAATTGCATTCAGTCCTTTTTAATCATCAGAAATGAATGCATCGAACAAAGTGACCGCATTATCAGTCACTCACGTTAGTGCAACTTAATTGTTCGCTAATTTATTCTCAGAAATGGGGTGTTTGTGTCAAGTGTTTTACAGATGGAGATTCAGTAGCTAGGTATCTACATTTATAATAAATACATGTACCTATTTGTGGGTCATTGTAGTTGTAATATGACTGCTACGACATGCGGTTTATTTATGCATTCTTCACAATTATTGTTTTAGTGTTGTAATTAATATTCCTTTATTGCCCCGAAACAAATTTTGCGCTACAGATAGCTTACACCTTACTTTTATTACATTTTTGAACGGTTTTTTTTCAACTTGTTCCAATTTTTCGAGTAATTTAAGTGCTAAATAGGTGTACACATCACATAGTAAATGCCTACATGCATGCTACTCATGCTGTCTTTACAAGTTATTGTATGTAGTTTGATTGTTGGTTTACTTGTAGTAATTAGATTTTTTTTTTTGTGATGTGTACAAGTCATCAGTGCGTGTTTGATATTTGGCTTAAATATTCTGGAAAAAACTGACACATATAGGATATGTGAATGTGATTGCTATTCCACGAGTGTTCACATATTTTTGATTTTTCAAATGCTCTCTTCCAAGCATAATTCTTGTATTGAGTGAAGTCCTACATTGAAAGGTCGAGATGACTGCCCGATATTAAATTTACCACAAAAAACCCCCCAAAAGCCAAAATCACTGGTCACACATAGAGGCTAAATAAAAAAAAAAAATTATTTTTTTTTTTTTTAATTTTTAAAATCCCCCCCGGGGCAAAAAAAAATTTCCCTTTAAAAAAAAATTTAATTAAAACCAATTCCCCTTGGGGGGGTTTTAAAAATAAAAATAAAATTTATTTTTTATTACCTACCTCAAACCAACTTTTTTTTTTGTTTCGCCCCCTTGCGAAATAAACGACGAATTATGCTAGGACGGAAGAATTTGAAAAATAAAAAATATTTGAACACTGGTGTTGTGCAATTTTACAAAAATTTTGAAAAAAAGGAAGTAATAGATACAAGAAAAAACTTAAAGAATCTGCCATTATTTTATTGAACAATGATAAATGTGTGTCCAGTTACTCTGTAGATTTTTGTAGGAACTGGTTGTCAATCCTTAGAGACAAGGTAAGTTTGACATTGCTAAATAAGACAATTTTTTTTTCAAAGAAATTTTCCTAGTTTTGAGAACAGAATCGGAGAGTATTCCGAAACGTCATTTTTAATCATCTAAAATATTTGACATTTAAGTTTCATTTTCAAATTAATGTTTTTGAGGTGAAACATTTTTGGATAGGAAAAAGCATTTTTTTTTCAAAAACCAACCTCTGACATTCTTTTGGCGCAGAGGTTTAATACCCAAAAAAGGTGAGAAGAAACATTATAGGATACCACAAATAAAAAAACCATAGACAATAATTTAAGTTAATTCTGTTAAAATTTCATTAGTATTAATAGATAATTATTTTTCATAGTAATAGCCTATTTTTCCAAATTTATTAATTTATCAATGTGTAAATATTCACATCATGGATGGGGAACCACTGTGCTACGGTATACAAGTTCTTTAGGTTATTTTATTAGATAAAGAATGCAATATCTACTTAATGTAATACGTAAAATCGAATCTAAGTTTGTATATGAAATGTCAGAATTATTTGTAATTTGAAATTACAGAACCCTTAAAAAAGAAAGTTACTTTATAGAAACAGAAAAATAACTAATTTCAAGCCATTATACTTAATAACTTTGTACATAATACAATAATACAGCCATTAAAGAAACAATAGAATTTCATTTGAAACATATATTTAAAATTTTTATAAGCCTACTGCGTTTTCTGCATTTAATAATATATCGCTAATAGTAACGAAAAACAAAAGCCAAAAATGATGATAAAAATTAGAAATCTGCTATCGGTTCCGTTGAAATCGGAAATGATAAATACTTTTTTTGTCACATAATGTATTTTATTTGTGTGTTGACTATATGAATATAATACCATGTCTCTAAGTTAAAAATTAAACAAAAAAGGGGAGGGCCATATCTCAGTGACACCCGGTACTTAATGTTATACGGAGCAACACAATTAAAAATAAAAAGAATACAACATTCTTTTATCCAAAAGTAGTCCCTTCCAAATTAGCTGTTAATATAAACAAAAAAGCTATCTGCTACTATTGGAAGTGCGTTTTGTTGCAATATACAAGCACAGATACTGTGTCAGAGGTGCTGCAGTGTTGCACCACCTAACATGTACAAATAAATAACACAAATTTATATAATTATAATAAACTTTTATCTATATATATTGACATTTTTATATTGCATTATTTATATAAATGAAAGGTTATCATAACTGAATAAATTTACATTCTTTTATCTGTTTAGGTGTAATGTAGCTCTGCAGCTTTGCAGCTGCACTTATTGATTAGCTGCCGCTGATTGTATGTAAAACTGATGAATAATTTGCTTGTTAACACAATACTTAATAAGTCTGTACTTTAGTATTTTCAAGTGAAATATCAAATTTTCACATTATTGTATTTTATGGACACCCTGCACATAAATTCTTATTTCTGCTAACAATAATGAAATATATGTATGTATTTGTTCTAATAATATTAATTTATCAGTGGGTGTAATCATTTGTTGATATATTTTTTATCTATTAATAAAATAATTAATTACATCATTTATTATTTAATTAATGTGTTTATAGATTTATATCTACAAGAGATGAACAACTCACACACGCCATTAAATCACTCATTTTTATAATTTATCAATATTTAGTTTAAGAAAATTAAACTGTTTGTTTTAAACTCATATATTCAAGATAAGCACAGATTAGAATCATAAAATATAACAAATAAATCATCAAAAAAAAAAAAAAATTGAACCACTTTCAAAGATTGGCATTCTGTGATTAATCTTATAGGCAAGGCACATAAGAAAGTCTCACTTCAAATTAAACTAACAAAATTACATTCTTTATCAAATAGGTAACAAAAAATGAGATGTAGCACCACAAAACCTTTTAAACTAATATTATTGGTAACAGTATAATTTATAGACTGAAAATATAGAGAAATTAATTATAATCTGATTACATTTAAGGATGTTTACTAGTTGAACACATTTAAATATGCAATGAGTTTACTCTATAAAGTTATTCAGGCTGTTACTATTTTTTCATTAGGTAATTTATTAAGTTCATTTAAAAAATAACAATTTCATTGAACTAGTATATTGTGTTTTAGATTTGTGGAAATTATTTCTTGTTCTTGTATAATATTTATGTGTCAAATTATTTCTTATTGAGAAACCATCCAAATAGTTTGGAAACAAATTTTTTGGCAAATTTAAAAATTTAAGTCATTTACTTACAATATATTCGTTGTTCAACAGAAAACCAGTTTAACATTTGAAGCATATAGATAATTGGTGTATAACTATTACATTTTAAGATCATTTTCATACTTCTATTTTGAGACTTTTGCAAATATTGCATGTGATTTGTTTTCTAGAAGATGCAACATTTTGGAACAATCATTAAAATGCGGTTGAATTCGTTTTATAAACTGTAATTCATGTGAAGATATTCTTGAAAAAAAAATAGCTTTTTTGAAATATTCAGAGTGGCTTTTAAATTTTAGAGTATTGTCAGGAAATGATACTTCATTTCCTGTACCCCCTCAATTTTTTCATTATTAATTTTTTGTTGAAGTAGGTTCACGTTTATTTGATTTAACTTATATGGTGTATTTAGAATCATTGCATTAGTTTTAGGCGGATTAATTTTAATTTATTTATAATTAAGCATATATTTACTTTTTCCAACACTTCATTCATTATGTTACTGTCTCAGTAAGATCTGTTCCACTACATGATAATAAGGTATCATCTGCAAATAAATTCATAAAATCACATTTTATGTAATTTATATCACTGAAATAAATTATAAGCAATAGCGGTCCAATAATACTTCCTTGAGGTACCCTCATGTTATTTGCTATACAATTTGATATTGAATTTCCTACTTTTGCAATTTGCAACCCATTACTAAGGTATTGATGAAACCTGATTTTTGATACCATAATAATTAAGTTTCTGTAGTAATTTGCCTCTTAATGGTTTCAAAGGCTTTCTAAAATTGAAAAACAGCTACAACAAATTTATGTTCTTGAACTGCCATTTTATACGAGTAATTTTTTTTAACCAAATGTTGTCCCCCGGGGGGGGTTTTTTAAAAATTATAATATTTTTTTTTAAAACCCCCGGCCGGGGGGGGGCCCCCCCCTCTGGTTTTTTGGGGCGCCGCCCACTGAAAAATTTTTTTTGTGAAAAATCCATGTCATTTTAAACCCTATAAAATAAAAAGTAGTCTGATATTAAATGTACATGAAATTGTGCATTTGGGTATTTGACAATACTACCGAAAGCATTTGTTTCATTTTCAATTCTTTTGTGAATATTAAAAAAAAACTAATTTTGAAAGATGTCTGTTTCCTCAGGCAATTCCTTACGAATTGGAAAACTAATATCTAATTAAGAAACATTTTATAACAAAGTATTGTGGATTATAGGAGTTACCATATTTTTATTAAATATTAATCTATTCATATGTGGGAGGCAGATATACATTATCGCCAATAGTTTAATGACAACTTAAATATCAACTTAATTGCATACATACATACTTTTAAATTTTTTTGTAATTTTATGTCCATGACCAAAAAAATACAATTTCAATAATATCTGTTACTAAAGCCAACTTTCGTTATTATTCCAATGTGACAATAAAATTTAAAGTTGCTTTAAATAAGAATTAAATTAAAAAAATAATAAATGATAAAATTAAGTTGGTTTAATAATTTACATTGTTCCAAATGCATTTTAGTTTAGAAACAATTATTTAAGTACGTTTTAAAAATTGAGCCCATAGTCCAAGGTTAATGTAGTAATAAAATAAGTTACTTTGAGTTTGAGCGACCAATAGCAAGCTTAGTTAGATATGAAGTATTACTGATAACGGATATGTAAGCAGCAAGCATTATGCTTCTTGCAGAAATTACACAAATAATAGATAACAGATAAATCTTCTATTTGATCATCTATTAAAAATTATAAGATTCACAATATTTGCAGATTATGTACTAAATATAACTGATAATGTGTATTTTAAGTGTAGATAATAATTCAACCTCGGGGTTTAAAAAGTTGTAAATAGATTTATATATTAATAAATTATTATCAAAATACTTGTAGCTAAGAAATAAAACACACTATTCATAATCTTATTTCAACAGATATATTGCATTTTAGAATAATCAATACAAATTACTAATATACAGACACACTTTTAATATTTTTCTTCCATATTTCTGTGTTACGTTATGTTTTATTTATTTTATTTTGTTTTATTTAGAAATGCACTACCCAACAGAACAAGTTACAACAATATAAAAAAGCACCATAAAAAAACCGTTTCCTGACAAATTCAATAGCATTAAATTGTCTAATAAAATGTATTGTGGAAAATACTGAGCTGGGTAGCGCACTAGGCTAGATCGTTAAGTGATGAACATAGCTGGTTTACTGCCTATCGACTCCCGGGATCAAATCCTGCTTTCGATTCTGACAATTTCGAAGGGATTGGTTGTGTGTGTCTGCGTTTTTTTCAACTGTGTAACCCCGTCCGTGCAGCTTCGGCTTTGGTTTGGGGTTGTCTAATTTATGTGGTGTGTTTTATGTTTATGTTTAAACCTATTGGTGGATAGGTCTTATATTTTTTAAAGCTCAAAACTTTAAATATCAACTCTGAATTTGTTCATTAGTATTAGTAAATATTTGCATATGGTATAATTTGGACCCCATACTACACAGAGCCTTATTCAAGTTTGGAACGTAAAAATGCAGCAAATAGAATTTTTTTGTTTAGTATTATTAAATTCACTAAAACCCATGGTTTTGTAAGCTGATGAAACAATGGTGTCAATATACTGAATGAGGGAAAGTTTACAATCAAAGGTCCCTAGATCTTGAAAATATTTAGGTTTATTTAGCTGTCTGATTTATAGAGTAAGCACATTGCAAAGATTCAGTTTTATAGTGTATGTGATTTCATTACATTTAGCAGTATAAATGCTTAGGCAATTTAAAGTTCATCAGATATTTGTACGTCCAAATTGGCTTGTAATAGTAAACAATCTGATTCGTCATTAATAGTTAAATAAAGTTTGAGGTCATTCGTATATAGTAGGCAATGGCACTTTAGACCGAATACAGTGTCATTAATAAATAAAATAAAACTGAGGGGCCCAATGTGGATCCTTGTGGAACATCAGATGTACCAATAAACTCGTTAGACTTATGACCATGATATTGAACAGCAAAAGTACCTGTATTAAATTTTTGTTAAAACCAAAATCTGAATGCTTAGAAAAATACAAGTTATGGGTTTGGGATGATTCTGAACAACTTTTCTTAACAAATTTTTATATAAAAAAAAGTCTAATGTTATTTCTGCATTTTTGGCTTTTATTTTTACTCATAGTAAGTTAATTTTTTACCATTGACAAATTGTAACTTATTTATTAGATCGAACTCTTGAAGCTGTATATTTCAAAAAAAAAATAGTGTACTTATGTCATTTATCGAGGTAAAAAAAAAAAATGGGTGTACAATTATTAAACTTAATTTTAATATTAAATTAATTTTGGGGTTAAAATAATTTGGAAATCACAAATAGTGTAAAATAGTAAAATATTTGCTAGCTATTTTTTTTTAGTGATCAGAAGGAACATTTTTTTTGTTTTCGAAAATTTAGATTTTTTGTAGTTATGACATTTTGAAATTTATACAATGAAGAACTTAAATTTCAAAATGCCATAACCTTCACTAAAAATCAAAATTTTCGAAACATGTTCCTTTTGATTACGAAAAAAAATAATGTGCAAATATTTTACTAATGGTCTAGAGGTAATCTGGCGTGCCAGCGCATTTTTGTAACTTTTTTTCTGCAAAACTTCTTCATTCAGTACTGATAGTCATGCCTTAAAATATTGCTTGTGTTTCATGTTCCAATACTGAGATATGGTATAACCTAAATCAACCAGCCGCAACTGGGCACAGCTACCTATTAGTAACTGTCTTTATGACCCCCTTCAATATACTACAAAATAAAAGCAAGCTGTTACTAGACTAATTTTGCCTAAAATCGATTTTCGTTGAAGTTGGTATTATGAAACTGGTCCTTGGTTGTATACAGTCTACAGTTTCATTCATAACTATTAAGATTCAAAGCCTACTCTGATTCCTTTTTATGCAGTAGTATTATTTTTATCTCATAAATCACTATTGATTACTAAAAGTAACAAATTAATACCCACTATAAATAAAATGTTAAATATTATTTATTGAATGATTAACGGATTAATTAAGGATATCTTCTAGTAAAAAAAAAACAAAAGGCGAAAATAAGAAAATAATATCTTATTATATATAATAAATTTATAATTGTTTTAATTAATTAAATTATGTAAATACAATAAAAGTTTTTGTAGCCATTAATTTTTGCATTCACTATAATTATGATTTTTTTTTTTTTTTGTAAATAGGTGTCCCTACATTATTGGGTGATGGAGATAAAAATATTATTGACAAAGCCCAAAATGGCGTTCAAGAAGCGAATTATAATAATTTATCCGATTATATTGACCTATTATATGAAGGGATGGCTGAAAAAATTAGAGGAGCCCATTTAATTCAGTTTCTAGCTAGAGATCCTGAAAATTTGGAAGCTTTATCTAAAAATGGTAGTTGTATTCATATATTATAAAAGTAAATATAGTTAAATATGGATAATTTTTAGAAACCTTAATTAGTGCTCTGGGTCGAGTATTGAGGGAAGACTGGAAAAGAAGTATTGCTTTAAGTACACACTTAGTATTTACATTTTTCTGCTTCTCCATGTATTCATGCTTTCATGAAGTCATCTTGAAATGTAAAGTAAGTATTTTTATATTTTACCAGCTGTATTTATGTAAAATCAAATAACTTGATGTAAAATGCAAACTGATTTTAATTGATGCCAAATTTTAATCATGTATTAAGCATATCCACTTTTATATTCTTTATTTAAAAACAAACAGATGCTGTCTGCATTTTTACTTACTAATTATATGGTAACATAATATTTTAAACACTTTGTCAAAGGAAAACCAAATAAGGCATAATTCAAAACATACCAAATATAGACACTTCCTATGAATCAAATCATAGTAGATTTTTAATTATTTTCATAGGCACGCTCATACTAGATATTTTAAATTATACCGTTGAATACTATTCTACAGATATGTATCTAAAAGTAAAATTTAATAACTTTTGTATAAATTCATATTAAATATATGCATACATATGAAGAATTAAAATTAATTTTTAATTTTGATTATGGTGAAATTATTTGAACATATCGCACGTAAAAGTAACACAAGTCACAAAAAATGCAATTATGGGTTATGGTGATCTCTAAACAGAAGAAGACACGATTTTTCCATTGGAAAACCAATTTCTATTTAAAAATATTAATAGGTTGTTTTCATAATTATTTACATTTGTCAGTGTTAAAACAACATTCAGTTTTATGTTGCTTTTGTATTGATATTAACATTTTTACTTAATGCTAAACTAACACAAAATCAAATGATATAGTTATGCAAAATTAATATAGTCATATATAATGTAATATCAACATAAAGCAAAATATAGTAATTTTGTATTGGAAGAAAATGTTATTTAAGTAAACTGCCAATGTGATATAAATCAAAATTTGCTTTAGATGTGTATACAAAAATGACCACAAAAGGTTTATATCAGAAATAATTTTATCATTCTACTTTAACAGTGTTTCAATAGATAAAGGCCTATAGTTTATCAAAATTTACGATCATAGGGAATATTTTGGATTTATTTATTTGATAGCAATAGCATGGTAGCCGAGTGGGTAAAGCGCTTATAGCTATTTACTCGGTACCGAATATCGATGGTTTGAATCCATCCCGGAGCAAGTTAAAAATTTTGTAATTTGTTTCGGATTGAGATGGGGAGAGCGTGTCGAAGCCCTAGATGTGGTTCGGATTCCACAATAAACTATAGGGCCTCGTCTCTCTTTACTCAACACAAAATCCTAGGATTTTCTAGGGAGTTACATCGGTGACTTGAGAGGTGGTTAAGAAAACATTTAAGCGAAAACTTCAACTCAACTTCTCAAAACTATAACATTTAGAGATGAGTTAGTTTTCCATTGACAGTGTGATATGTACATACATAATATATAACAATACTTATTATAGCTTAATTTTACTTGGTTATACATACAGGGTGTTTCAAAAAACATTTGCCATCGCTTAAGAGGAGATTCCTCACTCAAAAATAAGACAAATAGTTTCTATAAATATGTGTTCAGAAACTCTTCATTACTGAGATACAGGGTGTTAAGGTTTTCTTATTTTTTAATTTTTTTTTTTTTTCAAAATATCTCCAAAGCGACTTAAGCAATTTGAATGGTATTTAGATTGTAAAAGTACTTAAAATACTACATACATTAGTATTAAAATGGTATGGATAGCTTCAACAGGGGCGTGCATATGGGCTTATAATAAAAAAGTTATGGGCAGAATAATAGAAAATATTCCACTGAACGAAAAAAAAAAATAGTGCCAGTTTTTTATATAATTACAAGTATAACCCTTCCAAGAAAAGATAAAAGATATAAAGAAAGCACATTAATGCTTGTATGTTAATGTTAATATAGGAAATCGTTTCGTTCCATACAGTAACAAACAGTCTTGATAATATATCTGAAGCGTTCATAAGAATTATTCATTTGCTTACCATGCGTGTTTTACAAAAAAACTTAATTTAAATATAAATCCAATTTCCAGTTTTGCAAAATATATCGTTGCTTTTTACATTTACAAATGATTAGATCTAAATTGTACTTGCTTCTAGTTTTAAAAGTGTAAAAAACGTATCATGGTAGCAGCAGCAATCAAATTTTGTCTTACCCATTATTTTGTTCGGCTGTTCGTTCAGTTTATCTAAGTTTCATCCATTGTCCTCAACAATCACACAACATAACCCCACTGGACTTCTTCCTATGGGGGTATTTGAAAAACACTGTCTAGTATTTATTAAACAGTGTTGCATTTTTTCGACTTTTAAAGTGCTTATAGCTCCATAAGTGAGAGACAAAGAATTTTTGAAATATTTTTCCAGCATGCCTAGAAAACATATACTCAAGGTGGTGCGCGACTTTTGGGACACCCTGTATAAAACAAATCTATTTATATTAAATATATTTTATTTCATATAAAATTATGTTTCTGTGTAACAGTATAAATATTTCTATGTATATAATGTGAGAAGTCTTAAAAATTGGATAATTAATTACAAATTAAATAAAAAAAGTGTTACAAAAGAACAGTGACTAAAGGCTATTGCTTATGCATAACAATAAAAGTTGACAAGAAATTATGTTGAAATAGAATTAATTATCAACACATAATGAAATAATTGATGTAGAAACCATAAAACATTCAATAAAACTAAATTATTCAACCGTAAAATTAGAGAGATTGACTTTAATTATTACTTTGTTTTGCCTTAAAAGTATATGTACTTTTTTAAATATAAACAATTGCATGAAGGAGAAAGACTACAAACTTGCATCTTGAAGGAATCGAAAATCTACTCATTTTTCAGACAAATTATAATAGTGTGAAATTGAAAGATGTTCGTTTTTGTGCGAATTATTAAGAATTTGATATGAACCCGACGAGTAGGTATAGTTTGTTAACAATGGCAAGAATCTGTCAAAGTGCATATTTTCACCAACAGGGTAATATTACTTTTTCAGAAATTGCGTTCAAATCGCTATACAAGGTGTTTTCCAAATAAGTATTCAAAACTTGAGAGCATATAGAGCAAGTTCAGTGATGACGAAAACCTTAATAAAGTTTTTCTCTTAACTGCTTCCTAAAGGAGTTACAGCCTCATATAGTCCAAGAAAGAGAGACAATTTTCCTAAGTTGACAATAATTAGGTAGTGATTGAAAATATTTGGAAGTTGTTAAGAATTAAAAACTGAGTCTAATGCTCCAAAGTTTCAGATTCCACTGACAGGACAAGTATGCAACAAAAATTAAAAAAACATTTTATGATAGGTGCTACCGTGACTCTTCACCCAAAACACTGAGAACCGTAAAATATTCATACAAATTTTATAGGGTCAAAATTGTAGAAAACAAAATTATCCAAAAAAAAAGTCCACGACGGTATATACAGGGTGGGGCAATAGTGCGTCCGACTTTGATATGTCGAGTTCTATGATAGCTAGAAACTTGATTTAAAAACATAAATAAAATAGACAAAAAAGTCTATAACCGAAAATTATTTTCGAACGTACAGGGTGAGGAGCCAAGATGATTCTACAGGATCAACCAACAGTTTTTTAAATAGAATGCCGTGTATATCAGAACATTTTTTGAAACCTCTTTGTGGCTTCCTTCCACTCCTGTATTATTATTGACCATCTCCCAACCACTTGAATAATGATTTTTTTTGTTGAAATTATGCCATTTACACGTGTATATTAAAAAAATCACTACAGTCACAATTATCGATTTTAAGAAAAAATAATTTATTTTGTAATTCAAGAGAAGATATAAAAAGTGCTCCACATGTTGCCCATTTTGAATGACACACATTTCTATGCGTCTTTGGAATGAGGTTTTTACTGTTCATAAAATTGCCGGAGTGTTCTAAAAGCATTTATTATCCTTTCCTTCAAATTTTGGATTGTTGTTGGTGTGATGTTTTTATGGGCATCGTGTAACACCCATCTCTTGAATTATTTGATGAAAACCTTCAATTTTAATTTTTGTTGCTGAATTTTGCAGTTATTGATCAATAAATTGAAAATGGTCACAAATAGCCATATAAATATACGTACAAAAAAATTTTCGTTGTTCAATCCTACACCACATCGTCCAAAAATATACAGGGTGTTCCATTTGAAAAAATTGAGAAAATTCAGTTCAAAAAGTTGTAAATTTAAAAATCCTTTTTAGCCACCCTGTATGCCTTTAGGAAGTGAAAATGGCTGGGTGTCATCACACAGATATCTCATAATTGGTACTAACATATTTTTTCTTAAAATTGATAGTTGTGATTGTAGTGATATTTTTAAATGGTATAATGATATAAAAAATTATACTTGACCCTGTAGAATCGTCTTGGCTCACCCTGTATATTCGAAAACAATTTCCGGTTATAAACTTTTTTGTCTAGTTTGCTTATGTTTTTAAATCAAGTTTCTAGTTGTTATAGAACTCGAGATATCGAAGTTGGGCGCACTATTGCCCCACCCTGTATTTATCTCTTATAGTATAGCCATGAGCCGCGCTCAAATTTGTGTATTCATAACCCGTGGCGCGCGGACGCGACTGTATTGACGCTCTTAGTTGTTTAATTCGGTATGTACATTTTGTAACTATTGAAACGAGCCAAAAAAATTCATGGATGTTCTACAAATTGTGGAGAAATTTTCCGTGTAAAAAAAAATTTTCAACCAAAAATTTTAATTTTGATAGCTCCGCGAAAAAAAAAGTTTTTTTCTCAATTTCATGTCTTGAAGAGTATTTATCGTAAACCAAAATAATTTATGTGCAAAATGGGGGTCTTTTAAAGAGTCCTACAGACGACTCATTGGGTAGTGTGTTTTACTCAGCTCGCAAGAAAAATGTACCATATGTGATCAAAATGTGCACATTTTACTCGCGCCCTGAAGTCAAGATCAAACTGAGAGCCGTGAGCAAAGTGCGCACTAACATATGTCATATGTGGATATCGCACTTGTTACTTTTAGTTCTCTGCCTGTATTTCTAGTTCTCTGACTGTATTTGTTTGTTTTTTATTGTTATATTCAGGGAGCCTGTTATAATATTGTAAACATGACCGATTCTCGGACAGTAAAAAGTTTATGACCGAATTTATTAAATTAACATGAGATAAATGTGTTCTACGTAATAACCAATCCTTTAACCATTTTGATTTATAGTGTGCACGTATTTATTAGCCACTATAGCAATAACTGCACTAATAAGGGCGATATTCGAAATATCATATCAGTGTGGTCACTGGTAACTGCAGAATTGACTAATCATTATGTGCAAAATTTGCAACAAAATTGTACATTTCTTACATTAAAAGGTATTTTAAAATGTTTAAAAATTATTTCAAATGGAGCAATTAATCGCTTAAATAGGTAATAATTTCATCCAAAATTATTACATATTTGGGAACGAACTTACTGCTAGGTGCTAAATTGCATAAGAAATGCGGCAACGCTGCCAATAGACTATTTCAGATAAAATGAAGAATGTTTCTAGTAATCAGCAGTTCCAAAACAATTTCATCGTATTTTTTTGAAAATCGATCTCAATTTTACGTGGGAATTAAGAGAAAAAAATGTATGAGTGGGTTTCTACAGATGTCAGGAATCGGTGGTTTAAATATAACTACACACTTAAGACTCACCCTATATATATACTTTTCTCGGATTGTTTCCATTATAATTTGCAACTTCTTTTAAATTTGTTATAAACAATTTCTGAGAAATCGTAATATTTGCAAAAAAAATCCTTATATTTTTCTGAAACTGAAACACATGAGGATTAAGAAAAATATAATTTTTTTTTAATCTTCATAAATCGGTTTCAGGAAAATATAAGATTTTTTTTTGGAAATATTACGATTTTTCACAAATTGTTTATAACAATTGTTTATTTAAAAGAAGTTGTAAATTATAATGAAAGAAATCTGAAAAAGTATAGGTATATACAAGGTGTCCCGTGTTGTTATGTTCAAATTTTGGGAGCATAAACTAGGGTTAATTCTAAGACAAAAAAAACCCAAGTGATAGGTTCATTTTTATTTCTCAGAGTTACATGAAATTTTTGAAAAGGAGAAAGCAGAATTAAATTTACAAACTGAATAAAAACATATCTTACTCAACAAATGTTCAGTTAATGATATTTTCAAAATGTCCTCCCCCTACCTGCCTACAAACTTGCACTTTTATGCCGTTAAATGCAATGGCTTCTTATTTCGCTATTGTTCTCCCCTATTTCTTGGACAGCCTCCACTCCAATAATTCTTCTCGGCCGTTTGAAACTTGTGTGTTCACTTTGTCCTTTATGTATTCTCAAAAATAAAAATCGAGGGGATTATGATTTGGTGATCTAGCAAGCCATGCAACAAGACAATCACGCCTAATTCATCTTGGATAATTGGCATTTACGAAATTTCGCACATTAATTCCGTAATGTGGTGGTGCACCGTCCATTTGAAACCAGGTCTCTTCGTATTATCAGTAGAACATATTCCAAAAGTGGTGGCGGTTGTTCAGTGAAAAACTGCAGGTAATTTTCTGCATTTAATCTCTGAGGAAGAACGTAAGGTCCAGTCAACAAAGCATTAATTAAGCCAGCTTAAGAAAGTTCGACATGCCTATTGCTTTGGAATTTTCTGTTGAGCAAAGTACATTTCTGTCCTTTCCTTTTTCCATGGCTCTAACTCCGAAACAAATAAAATGGACCTATTACTTTTGGGTTTTTTTTTTGTCTTAGAATTGAACCTAGTTTACGCTCCCAAAGTTTGAACATAACGATACGGGATACCTTGTAATACTCTTTGTTCAGTTTTAAACAAGCTCACAGAGTTTTTGATAAATGAACATTTTTCATGCTAGGGATTGATAAAAATGGTACATTTGTTTAGTTATGAATTTTTTACGGCAAAACTTGGGATGAAATTATAGCTTTTACAATAAAATATCAAGGTATATCAGATTTATCAGTTATTAAAGGACTCATATTTTGCACATGCATTTTTTTGGTTTACGATAAAGCATCTCCAAGATCTTAACTTTAATTCTGCTAAAATTCCGATGAAATTGAGAAACTTTTTTTCGCAGAGTTACATGCAGTAAAGCTGGGACCATATTTATCCCTTGCCCACTTAGTTTGACACATCCCTGAATAAATTAATCAGGTGATTATGATTCCATAATGTCAAGCATAAAAAGGTAAATAGCTACAAAAAATTCAATATTTGACCTCAGACGGTTTCGGCGATATTTAATAAATACTATACTCAGGGGCCCACCTTTAGGGGGGATGTAACTCTCTTAGGAAGCACTTTAGAGAAAATTTTTATTAAGGTTTTTGTCATCTGACTTTTTTTGTGCTACTCATTTCGAAAACACCTTGTATCATAATTAGTGTACAATTTCTTAGCATTCGTTTCTGTTTCCTCTTATTATAAATTAGTACATGACACATTACTATAAGTAAAATGATTGATCAGTAATATATGTATGTTGTTAAGGTTGGTTCAATATGCATGGATATAATTGATTATGAACTAAGGAGGTATGACCGTTGGAAAGCAGATCTTGAAGGAGTGGAAGCTCCTTCTGACATACCAATTGTTCGTAAACCCTGTCCAAGCAGTGCCAGCATGTCCGAAATACCTCGTAGTCGTATTCCAGAACCTGTTCGTCCAAAATCCGGAAATTTTACAGACACTAATATTAAGGCAGTAATGGATGGTAGCGTATATGACGACCTTACGACATCTATGGAATGCGTAGATGACAAAAAGCTAACAGGAGAACAAAAAGTTAAAAGATTTCGTACTTTAGTTAGAAAACAAGAGCATTTGCTACGAGTAGCTTATTATTTATTATTAAATATATCAGAAGATGAAACCGTAGAAGAGAAAATGTCAAAAAGAAACATTGTTGGTCTACTAGTTAAAGCATTAGACAGAGACAATGATGATTTACTTATTCTAGTCATAACGTTCCTTAAAAAACTATCTATAATGCAGTGCAATAAAGATGCCATGACCAGCTTAAATATAATCGATAAGTTACCAAAAATGCTGGAATCCAACAGTGCTGATCTAGTCCATTTAGCATTAAAACTCTTATATAATTTATCATTTGATAATAAAATTAGGTACAAAATAATAAAGGTGGGAATGTTACCAAAAATTATGAGCCTGCTGAGTAAGTTTCATCGATAATTTTTCTACAAATATATGAACTTTTTAAGGTATTTGTTTTAGGTGATGACAGACATCAGGAAGTTGTATTAAAAATTTTGTACCACTTGAGTTACGAGGATGATATAAAACATCATTTTGTGGACTGTATAGGTTTGGTAAGATTGTTTAATATCTATATACATCCAGCCCTACAAAGGTTTATGAAATGTGTATAAAAATTTTGTAATGGGCATTTTCCACATTATTTTTTTTTTATTTGATTATACAATGTTACTTGAAAACTTAATCTCTTAAATTTATTCCAAATTTTTGTTTTCTTAGTGTTCAAAAAAAATAATAATTTTTTTCACTAGATATTAATAAAGCAATTTCAGATAACTGACATGCTGCTCTTAAATGTCGGTAATGAAGGTGACAAAACTATGGTGGCTCTCTGTATAAATCTTGTAACCGATCCATCCAATACTCAGAATATTACCAAAAAGAATAGACTCCAGTCATTGATGATGCGTGCATTTACTTATCAAGATCCTATGCTTATGAAAATGTTACGTAATATATCAGACAATTCTGCCTCAGCACCTTCCTTTATTGTAAGTATTGTATTAATAAAAAGAAAACAGAAATAGATTTTTAGATGCCCTTTTTTTAGGAATTTGTTGGTGATATTGCAAAAGCTGTTGTGGAATCAAAAGAAGAGGATTTTGTACGAGAATGTATTGGTATTTTAAGTAATTTACATCTGCCTGATCTTGACTGGGCAGAAATATTTAAACATTTTGATATGGTAAAATGGGTAAAAAGTATTATCAGCAGTAATAATGCTGATGCTGAACTAGTTTTGCAGGTAAAATATGTATATGTGTATATTTTAAATTGCCTTAATTGATTTGAAATATTTATTTAAAGTATTTATCTAACTGTTATTTCTTGTTCATAACCATGTTCTTTTTATAATTAATAATGTCTAATAGGTAACTTGCAAGTTTTTACAGTCTTTTAAAGTTGGTTTTAATTACAATTCCCGGTGAATGCCAAGTTCAGTTGGTAGTAACTTATCATAGGGATGTGCAATACATTGAAAAAATATCGATATCTCATACCATATCATATCGATTAAAAGTTATCGGTTGGGTACAATATTGAAGGGACAACTACCGATACACAAAGTACTGGTTTACATCCAATCCGACATTTGTTGAGTGGGTTTTTAAACTTTTTTTTTTTCCAACAATATAAAAAATAAAACCTTGCCACCAATATGAAAATATTTATAAAAACAAAAATGTAAAAACAAAACAAGACTCGAGACTCTAAACTCTTTTAACAAAAATAAACGTATAGATATTACATACAAACACATTGTTCTACTTTGTGTAATACAGCCACATGCCATGAGCATCCAATCAATTTCATTAAAATATTTATCGTAACTGATGATATTGGTTAAAAATGTACCATACCGGTACCCGAAAATATCGTATCATATCGCGTATCCCTAATTTATCATAAAATACGTCTTATACAGGGTGTCCGGAAATTAGTCTGACGTAATCATGAATTCTTCTATTAGAAATAATAAGAAAATTCTTATAATAAACATTCCTTCTAAGATTCTTAGTTTTAAAGTTATATGGTGAGGAAGAGGCGCTTAATTTAAGGTTTTTAAAATTTTTCTCAGGAATTACTAGAGGAAATAATTGAAAATTGTGCTTGACTATACACCGTATTATTCTTTTTTGAATGATACATTAGTTAGTTTAAACAAATGGTCAGTGACGTAAGTAGTCTAGGTGGAACGTAATTGAAAGCAACATGTTCTAAACAAGAAACGGTGAAATAAAATATTTGGATTTTATTCAGGCAAATCGACAGAATGTTTATTACTCCTATTGTAAATATTCGTAGGATATTTTCATTTGCTTCTATGATTAATCTAGCTCTTCTATGCACAGACTAGCATGCACGAAATATTTGGAAACCATTTTGTCTAATTCGAGTAGCACTATTTTCAATTTGTTAACAGAACTTCCCTGAACACCACTTCCTGGTTATACACTTCATTTTTCATGATGTATTAGGCCATTGAATTCTGCATAAAAATGGTACTCTTGTTGCATGGATAAAATCCAATTTATTTTACTGTTTTTTTTTGAACATGATGCTTTTAATTTCGTTCCACTTAGACTATTTATGTCACACACCATTTGTTTAAACACAACTAATACATTATTCGAAAAAGAATAATATATATAGATCATCTACAATTTTCAATTATTATTTCCTCTAATCATTCCTGAGAAAAATTGAAAATCCTTAAGTTAAGCGCAACGAATTTATGATTACTCTATGTGGCAGACAATTTCCGGACACCGTTAATTTTTTTATTTGACTTACAAAAAAACTAAATGTGACTCTAATTTTCTGAAGTCTAAAAAAAGTTGTCTGGTATAGGTGAAATTAAATGTTATTTTTCAAAAATGGCATTATTTTAAAAAAATTTACAGTTTTATTCCTACGAAATAATAAAAACTATGTAATATATTTGCAAGTTTATGTTATATAACAAAATTGCCAAATTTCGAGATTCTGGTAATTTTTATGGCTTTTGTTCGGTTAAACTGGAAAATTACAAATTGTAACCGGAGAATCCTGCTAAAAACTGGAGAGGTGGTGACCCTACTCATGAATCATTTAGGAAATGGAAAAAAAAATCTGTTAAGATAAAGGAAAACAGTTATTGTTATTGCCTAGAATCAAGGGCGGATCTAGGCCTTGAACTTGGAGGGGGTAACATGACGAGTAAATAAAATATATTCAAAAATACAAAACAGAAAATGTAAAATTTTATACAAAAACAACAAATACAAAAAACAAAAAATAAATTTTTTAAAGTGATAATTGCTTCATTTTTTTTTTTTTTCACAAAAATATTTAAAATTTTGAAACAAGAGTTGATGTTACCTAGAACCTTGGAGGGGAGGATTACCCCAGTACCCCCCTAAATCCGTATAACTAGAATTGTATTACTTACTTTTTAATGTAATTTTTCAGATGTGTTTAGAGGCATCCGATAATGCATTTTTAGCTATAAATTGATGTGTATGTGGGTTACTTTTAAGCTCCAGAAGGTTTTTTTTAGGTTAATGTTCATTATTTTCCTTTTTTTTTTTTTGCTTTAATAAATAAATGAGTTAATATTTGAGGGAGATATAACTTGGTATGCAGTGAAAAAATAAAAAAAAAAGTTTTTTGTTTCTGATCATTTCCCTTAAATCTTCTGAGAGATTCTTTTTTATTTTAATTTTGTGACCAATTTACATTGATACTGTTACGCAACTGGACTGTGTAGACTGAATAGATATACTGAAATTGTACGAGAACGACCGGGAATGTTCTATAATGTTCTAGACCGCGTGAATGGATGTATAAATAAGAAGCACGGTGGGCCGAGACTCGGTCTTAAGTTGAAAGTGAACGAATAAAGAAGAAATAAGAAAGAGACGTGTTTAATTGTGATTATAGTTAATTATTAATTAGTCAATAAAGTACTGAGTAAGTGATATCTGGACTTTCAATCAACGATTCTACGAGTATAGGTGTTTGTGGGAATAGCAAACACGTAACAATTTGGTGCCAGAAGTGGATTGGAAGAAAAATATTCGAAAAGGTTCTACAGTGTTCTTTTTAGGAATTAGTGGTGACACGAAGAATTAAACTACTGGACAGTGTTTGAGGACTATTTCTGGACTGAATAGCGACTTTAAAGTGGATTTTCGAGAAGTTTCTAGAACATTCGTTTTAGAAATAGCTGCAGATATGCGAGTGCTGCTAGTAATAACGTGTTGTGGACTGAGAAAAAGGACTGTTAGAGCATTTTTTTGAAAATTCTAGAACATTTGATTTGGAAACCACAGAAGATACATGAACTGTGTTACCGGGAACGTGTTATAGACTCAAAACAAGACAACAGTGACATTTTGTGAAAGTTCTCGAACATTCCATTGCACAGTTATTGAAGATAAGTGAATTTTGTCAACAGGAAAGTAATATAGACTCAAAATAACACTTTTTAGTGTTGTTTCGAGATTTTTCTTGAAGGTTCCATTATTAAAATGACATGATAACAACATGTTATGGGCTTTATAGTGTAATAAACATTATTCTGAACTGATTTACGTATCGTGAGTTAATGCCAACAACAAGAAGCATGGCGCAGAAACAAACACAAGACTTACTTGCAGCATTGGTACAACAAATGAAAGAACAGAGAAAGATTATGGAAGATCAAGAAGAGAAAGATGAACAAAGGGAAATTATGGAAGATCAAGAAAGAAAAAGACAGGAAGAAAAAAACGACTTAAGAAAAAATGATGGTAGGCCTGGAAATAAGATGACAGGGAAGAAAAAGAAGAACAAAAAGAAAACGTCAGGACGAATTAAGAAAAATGTTTGAGGATCAAGAAAAGTGGCGACTCGAGAGAAAGAGAAAACTTCAAAAGAAGCCTAGATGAATGGCAGGCAGACATTTTCTCCATCACTGAAAAATTTAAAGGAGGTGTTATCGAAAAAGTCACTGGAGTCGCAGGGAAAGTATGTGAAGTTGAAGAACAAGTTAATGAAGTTAAAGGAGAGGTCAGTGAAATTAATGGAGACGTCAGTGAAGTTAAGGGAAAAGTCAGTATCGTTGAAGGAGAAGTAGCCTGGCTCAAACAACAATTAAGAGAGAAGTGTGGCCATTTACTACTGTCATCTGGTACCAGGTTACAGCCCCTTTCCTTCGATGGTCAAGATTCATGGTCGACATATAAGAGACAGTTCAAGGTAGCGGCACGTTCAAATAATTGGAACGATGAAGAGAAAGCAACAGTGTTGTTGTTAGCACTGAAGGGCCAAATATTAGACATGCTCCAAACAATTTCTGCAGCACAGCATTTTAGAGGCAGCATTAGAACTAAAATATGGCGACCAACATCTCGCCCAAATATATCAGGCGCATCTGAAATCAAGCAGACAATGGGGGGAAGAAAGTCTCCAGGAGTTCGAGGGTGCTGTGGAGAGATTAGCCGATTTAGCCTATCCTGATGCACTAATGGAGTTTCAGCAACGTTGGCAGTTGGAGCATTCTTTGATCGAGTAAGGGACCAGCAAGTAAGGTTAAGTTCTTAAGTTAGCCAGGCACAAGCGAAGTAGTGAGTCTCTAGTATATGCACTTGAGATTGAGGCAGCCTATGAGGATAACACACAATCAAACCAGAGAGTACGAACCGTGGCTGTGGAAGAGGCCCCGGCAGATAAAATCATACAAGTCGTATTAACCGAGTTACAGAAGTTGTCGCACAACTATTGACAAAGACGAATTCCCAAATGAGATAAGAAGAAAATAGCGGTAGGCCTAATGGAGGTATCCGCTGTTATAAGTGTAGCAAATTGGGCCATATTAAGAGGAACTGTTGTGAGTTTAACATTCAAGATGTAATGTCCGAAGTACAAAAGATCATACAACTACTGATAAACTCGAATCTCCAGCCGAAACAAGACCAACAGCCAAGTAGTGGTAGACAGAATGGAGGAGGAATGCGCTGTTATGTGTTGCAGAGTTGGCCATATTCAGAGTAACTGTCGTCAGCGCGGCCCTGAAAAGGTAAATGTCGCAGTAATCGAGGAGCCGCCGGAAAACTGGCTAGCTGGTACCTTGGAGATTATATTAGTTGATAACTTTCCAAAAGACTATGTCAGAAAGATTGCAAGCCTTGCCACCATGAGGAAAAACAGCAAGATGTACAAATATTCTATATATATTCTATATTTTCTTATATACAAACCTTTCTTTTTTTGCCGCTCGTAAATTTTTTCTTTTCTTTTGTTTAAAGTTGGCATTATTTTTAAATAATGTACGAGAACTGCTCAATATGTAATTTAAAATGCAAACTAAATGTGAAACAATTAAAAGATGACAATATTTTTGGACACAGATGTGATTCCTGCAGTTAGGTGTTCTGTAAAAGCTGCTCTCAAATATCATTTACTGAAATACGTTGTTGACCAAACATTGGTTGAAAAGTGGTGAACCTCTATTCTTGCCAAATTATATTTTAGTATCTAAATTTTGTCGACAAGAAACTATACATGGAGGTACATTAATTTTCATTCAAAAAGGTTTTGTCAAATCCCATTGTTTCATAAATATAGATAAATTTTATCACGTTAGTCGAAAAAGAATTTTAATTTTCTATTATTTACTGCCCTCAATCTGTAATCTATATATTATGCATCTATATAGACCACCAAGTAGTGAAGTAATTACGTTTATTCACAGGTTAGAAATACTATTAAATCAGCTTCCACCAAAAGCATTAATAATCTTGACTGGAGATTTCAATATAAACTTTTTCGACAGCGCATTAGTAAGCACTCAAACATTACCTAATCTACTGACTTCCTTTAATCTACAGTGTCACATTAATGGAGCAACACAAATTACTTCTCACACAGCTTCTATGCAAGACTATATATGTACAAATATTGATAGTGCTGCTGTCAGTTGTTCGATTATTAATTCAGGACTGTCTGACCATGAGGCCATTCTTTGTAAGTTATCACTAAGGCTGTCGAAGACCAATAAGGTTAAAAAGCGACGCGGTAGACTTTTTACTAAGAATAATTATGATAAGCTAGCACAGCTATGTTTAGAACCAGACTGGTGCATGGTTATTGATTCTGACAATCCTCTAGAACAATTTCATACAAGTCGGCTATTTGTTTAACAGAGCTTTTCCGATCAGAACCATTAAGGAAAAAAATAAAAAACCTTGGTTTACAAAAGGTCTAAAAATATGGTCAAAAAACATGCGTTCACTGCATTTAATTAGAAAACATGCAGTGAATAATTTGAGTTTTAATTAATTATTTTAATATGTACCAAAAAGTTTACAGGAAGACTATTTTAGCTGCCAAACAATTAAGTATATTATAGAAATAGAATTACTCAGGCACCAAATAAACAAAGAGAAGTATGGGAAATTGTAAATGCTCTTAGAGGAAAAGCTAATAATTCCCTCGTTAATTCTGAACTCAGCGCTGATGAAATGAATAATTTCTATTGCACTATAGCCAAAAAACTGGTGATAAAATTACTCCAAAGGACGATCCTATAAAATATTTGAGTCATATTTCGGTACCTGAATCATTTTTTCTTACTCCCACCGATAAGAAATTAGGAATATCTTTAATGACCTCAAAAACAAGAATGCTAGTGGATGGGATGATATTTCATTTAAAATTTTCCAAAAACTGCCAGATAATGTTTTGCAGGTTTTGGCTGATGTTATTAATATTTCTTTTGAAACAGGCATTTTTCCGTCATGATTAAAAATTGCAGATGTTATTCCATTATTTAAAGGTGGAGACCATAACTCACCTTCAAATTACAAGCCTATCTCGTTGCTACCCACATTAGCAATAATAGTAGAAAAATTGATTCAGAAGCGAGTTTTAAACTTTTTAAATATGCATAAACTACTCTGCTCAGAACAGTTCCGTTTTCAGGCTTCAAAAAAATACTAATGATGCCATATTTGTCTTTTTAGAGAAACTGTATCTTGAACTTAATGAGAGAGAAGTTGCCGCAGCAGCGTTCTGTGATTTATCTAAGACTTTTGACTGTATGAATCATGGAATACTGCTCAGGAAACTTGAAACTTATGGGTTTAGAGGAAGAACACTGGATTGGTTTTCGGTCATATTTATCATGTCGTTCCCAAAAAATGATTTTTAATGATATGTTGTCAACACAAAATATAGTGCATTCTGGCGTGCCAGAAGGGTCCGTTCTTGGCCCTATACTTTTTTAAATATATTTCAACGACCTTGCGTTTTAAAAAATTGAAGGAAATTTCATTTTTCGCGGATGACACCACTATACTTTGGCACAACAAAAACATCACTGAACTACAGGATACTATCAATATTGATTTATTAATAATCAAAAAGTGGTGTGATGCTAATTTATTGTCTTTTAACATACATAAAACTAATATTATCACTTTTAAATGTAACCTAAACGAGGTATTCCTGGAGGATCAAATTGTTAAAAACCAAATGGATAGTAGATTTTTGGGTTTGTGGATTGATAATAAATTAAAATTTGAGAACCATATATCAATGTTAAGCAATAAGTTAGCTTCAAATTGTTATGCAATTAGAGTGATGTCGAATGAATTAGATATGGCTACCACAAGAAGTGCTTATTTTTTCACTCATAGAGTCTCACGTTATGGCATATGAAGACAAATCTAGAAATGAAGTAACCAAATTATTGATTAAAAGGCATATTATTCATTGAATGATTATTTTCAAGATTCTGAAATTGACTAATTTGTTTGTTTGCTCAACATACGTGATTGTTTTATAATTAGACTAGATTTAAAATTTCTATGCAGGGTGTGTGCTGTACACTATTTTAGCCCTGTTTAGTCCTTTATATGTGCTGTACTTTCAGGTACTGTTTTATCTTTTAATAATGTTTTACATTAGGATTAAGATTTGGTTTTGTCAACAAAAGACATTTGTATTTTTCTGACAATAAAGCATTTTTGATTGATTGATTGAAATAGTGAATACCGTTAAGATTGATGTTCTGGATGATTGGACAAGAGTCATTAAGGTAAGCGCAGTTAAACGATAAGGAAACTGGGCCTATTTTAAAATGGAAAGAAAGAGGAACCCGACCCTACTGGAAGGATATTTCGAATAAATGTGGGGCTGAAGGCTTTATGGGCACAATGGGACTCCCTTAGAATAGAGGATGGGCTGCTGAAGAGAGCGTGGGTAAGTTACTTTGAAATTGGTAATCCCCAGGTGTCGTGTAGCAAAAGTACTTCAACAAGTGCATAAAGTAATGGTGGGCATTTTGGCATCAACAAAACCCTGACAAAAGTAAGAGAATGATTCTACTGGGTAAACAGTCAAGATGTGGAGGTTTGGTGTCGCCAATGTGAAGTTTGCAGGGCAAGAATGGAGCAACAGACAAGAAGTAAGGGCCCAATGAAGCAATATAACGTCGGGGCTTCTTTTGAGCGAGTGGTAATAGCAAGTGATCGCATGAAGGCTCGTTATGATCTTAAGGCCAATTTCGGAGGGTACCAGGCGGGAGATCCGGTTTGGCTATATAGCCCAGAACGAAAGAAAGGCAGGTCCCCGAAGCCTCACCCACCTTGGGAAGGACCATACACTGTCATCACCAGACTAAACGACATTGTATACCGAATTCCGCAGAGTCCAAAATCAAAGATGAAGGTGGTGCATATACTGAGATTAACTAAGTATACAAGGAACAATGAATTTCAAGCTTAAGGAGGGGCAGTGTTACGCCACTAAACAGCCAGGAATGTTCTAGACTGCGTGAATGGATGTATAAATAAAACGCATGGTGGGCAGAGACTCAGTCTTAAGTTGAAAGTGAACGAATAAAGAAGAAATATGAAAGAGACATACTTATGTGTTTAATTGTATTTACAGTTAAGACAGTCATTTATCTATTGTTATTAATTAATTAGTCAATAAAGTAGTGAATAAGTGTTACCTGGACTTTCAATCAACAAATCTACGAGTATAGGTGTTTGTGGAGATAGCAAACATGTGACAATACTTTTCGATCATACATATCACATAAATGTATAAGGGAAACTTCACTTAATTTTTTTAATTTTTACTTGAATTTTAAATGTAAGTGGTACAGAAGGTCTAAATTATTTATAAATAAATTAGTGTTATTAGATTATATTATATTTCATCTAATATATTTCAGGTAGTTGTGTTGTTAGGAACTGCAGCATCTGATGAAGGTTGTGCAAAATTATTGTGTGAAACAAATATATTGAGCATTTTAATAGATTTGTTGAAAACACACCAGGAAGATGATGAAATTGTTCTTCAAATTGTTTACGTATTTTTTATAACATTATCACATGAAACTAACATCGATTATATAGTTACCAAAACAGGTAATTTGTTAACTTCAGTGTTTTACTAATTAAACAGATGATAGGAAATCAAATATATATTTTAATTAATAACATACTATTTTAGATGCACCTGCCTACTTAATTGATTTATTGCAAGACAATAATAAGTCCATAAGGAAAATTTGCAATACTTGTCTTAACATAATTTCGGAACACAGTAAAACTTGGGCAGATAGAATACGAATCGAAAAATTCCGTCATCACAATGCACAGTGGTTGCAGATGGTTGATTCTCAACAGTTAGGCATGGATGATGAAGAGGAAGAAGATGAATTGCCTCCATATTTGAATACTGAATACTTAAGTACTGCCGTAGTGCCTCCTTTATCAGGTTTGTACAAAGCCAAATTTTAAATTTTCACAAAGGACGTATTTTTTTATGTTGTTTCAGATCTGAACGAACCTCCAGAATCTGAAATAATTGCAGACACAGATTTAGATTATAATTATTTTGATAGTAATCATGACCACGAGTAAGTTAGCTAAATCAAAGCAAATATACATATTAATTAATATTACATTTTATTTTTAGAATGGTGCAAGATTTTGAAATTGAAGCCATGTAATGATTTAAATCCCCATTTATCCAAGCTTAACTTTTAGCACAACTTTAGGTTAATTTACAGTACCAGTATTTTGCAGCGTATCTAGTCAATTTTTCTCATAAAAATGTAGTATTTAATAAATAAATATACGTAAGGCAGCTTTAACTGTAAAATATGCTCTTGCACGATCTCTTAATTGTCTGTTGTTGTTTTTGTTGGGCATTTATTAATGCATTTATTATTATGTTATATTTATGTTTTAAAGTATACACTTTAAAACTAGTTTGACACTGGTTAAAATTTATTCTGGCGCTTTTTTATATGGTGCTTTTTGGTTATATTCATAAAAAAGCCTCAGAGTAATGGCGACTGGATTGTTTTTATATAACTCTTTTGTTGTTACACTTATTATTTATTAATTTTCTTTACCTTTTATTTACATAAGTAATTTAAAATTAATTATATTTATTTTTCTAGTGTTATTTTGTTAAAGTTTGTATACTTCTATTTTCAATAAAGGAGCATTGAAAATCTTTTTTGTTGTCATATGACTTCATGACTCATTATATTATATCAACAGCGGCCGGCGGTTGCCCATTTACTTCCCAAGGAACAATCTCCTACGAGATTGCTGTAGGTGCTGTATTACCAAACAGTGAAATAAATAACACAAATTTATGCACAAATTTTTTTGCTACCATAGATGGACCGCTAAAAAATGTGTTTTTTTCATTATTTATTATATGTATTTTTTTTGTCTGGATTAAAGCTAAAAAAAATTACTAACTTTAGCCGCGAATTTAAACACGTTTGAACGATGCATATCTCCCGCCAGTTATGGTGTGAAGTCACACTGCATAAGTTTGATACAAGTTGTTATACTCGTGATTTGTGTTTACAAATTAAAATGTTTTTTTTTTTTTGTTTCCATGATGGACAGTGACAAGAAAAGGAATTATAAACATTGTATTATATCAAAACAATTTTGAATCAACAACGCCGCGACACCGCGTAAGAAGAAAAAAGGCCAACTGTTCATATGAGGCAAGGGATGAACCAATCGAAGATTCCAAAGAAAAATACAAAATAGAATTTTCTTCTATACTATTGATCAAGCATTAAACGCACTAGATAGTTGATTTGAACAACTGAATCACCATAATCATTTTCAATCTCTATATAATATATATGATTTGAAAACCAATCCTAAAGAGACACTGATAAAGATTTGCAAAGATTTGGAAAATATTTTGTCTGATCGTGAATCAGCTGACATTAACGGTCTAGAATTAGTAGAGGAAATTTCTGCACTGTGTGCACTTTTGGGCAAAAAAGAAAGTCCAAGTGATGTTCTTAAAATAATAACAATGCTAAATTTTGCTCCAAATCTTAGTTTTGCCTTAAGAATACTACTGACTATTCCAATATCAGTAGCAAGTGGAGAAAGAAGTTTTTTCCAAATTAAAATTAATCAAAACCTTTTTACGCTCAACTACTTAGCAAAATCGACTAAACGGCTTGGCCATTTTAGCAATTGAACATGAAATTGCTGATCAAATAAACTTAAAAGAGGTAATAAAAAAATCTGCAAAATTAAAAGTGAGAAAAAAATATTCTTCTGTTTATAACTAAAACAATGTGTTACTGTGGTTCTATGTATCTACTTTTTGTTTTCTATTTAGGTTTTAGGTATGTGAGAAAAAAATCTAAATCGTAATAGCGGTAAAATTGCACCCTGTATGTTTAAAACTAAGTAAATATTTTTAAAATATAACAACTAGGTATCTATAGGTACTGCAACTCTATTTTATTTTAATTCATACCGTTTTGTACCAAATGTTAAGTTTTAATACTTGGTTCTTTTCAAATATATACGTTTTTATTGCAAATTAAAACCATCTTTTTATTAAGAAAATATAACTTTAAAAGGGGCAGCAATTTGTTTTTTGTCCGGGCGGCATAAACGCCAGAGCGGTCTCTGCTTGTGGCTTTTCGTTACTAGATCTGAACCTAGTAGACACCAAAGTATGGGTCTTTGCTGGGCTTTTACCGGACCTTTATTGGAAATGATGGTATAACAATGGCCCAGTAAAGGTCCATTCTTTGGTGTTTACTGGGAGAATTGTTGAGCACCTACTTTTGCGTCACTGGTAATAAATAAATTAATATTTAATACTAAACTTATAAATGCGTAATATGTTAATATTGTACCACTTATGTATAACTACTCTTAGGTTCTGTGAATCTGATCTATGGTGATGTGTAGAGTTGGTATTTTGATCCCCAAATCTTGGGTGGTGCCAGGTAAAGAAATACCCAAGTACGTAAGCGAAACTTGTTTACTATTTTAGTAAACTGTTATGCGTCGAGGTGTCAATAATGTAATTTATTTCTCTCCATTTTATTGTTGATACTTTTATTTTTTGTATTTTATTCTTGATATTAATTTAATAATAAAGTATGTCAGACCTTCCCAAGGGTAAAAAACGGCCATACGCTGACAAAGTGAATAAATTTATCACTGAATTCCCAGATTTATTCTACAATGGTGCTATAATAATTTGTAAGGTATGCGAAACTGACCTAATGTGCTGGGACAAACGTGATTGTAAACGTCACGTAAATTCTGTGCAACATAAACCTAAAGAAAATGGCGTGCCTTCGACAACACAGTTTATGTTCGATTTACTCTTAATGCTGATTGCCTGTGATGTTCCGCTGCACATACTCAATAAACAACCATTTCAGGAGTTCTGGAATAAATACAATCCCAAGGTATTGACGTTATCAAGTCGCACAACGTTGCATAACTATGTACCAACTGTAAGCAAAGACATTGTAAATAAGATCAAATGTGTACTAAAAAATACACGGCTGTGGTTGTGTTGACGAGACGACAGACTGTAAAAAAAATTCTATTGTAAATGTTATAGTACGTGTACTGAACCCTCTTAAACCAACATTTCCACTGTTACTAGCTAGAAAATGACTAACTGAGTGTACTGACCAATCAATTACGCGGGTGGTGCTGGAGACGTTAATAAAATTTGACCTATCAAAAAGTCAAGTGTTGATGTTTGTGACCGATGGTGCCACAACAATGCGTTTAGTAGTCCGTTCTCTTCAAGAACACGGTTGTAAGTTAGTATATGTTACGTGTAAAGTGCATGCTGTACACCTTGTGGCAGAAACTATTCAACAACGTTTTCCAGAGGTAGATGCAAAAAAAGTGTTTTTTAAATCTCCTAAACGTCTTCGCGCATTTCATAACAAGTTAACAAGTGTCCCAGTATTCCCGAACCACCACAGTTGATTCTTACATGTTGTGGAATATGGTTGGAGGTAGCATTTTATTATGCTGAATATTTACAACAAATAAAAGCTGTGATACTACAATTCAATCCAGACGGGGCTGCAGCTATTAAATAAAGCCAGACAAAATTCGAAAATGTTTCTGTTGAAACAGCTTTAAAAACTTCACAAGAACTATAAAAGATTACATGACGCCATAAAAAACTTACAAAACAGTGCGTTGTCGTTAGCAGAGTCACTGCAAATAGTGGACAAAATAAATCGACTGCTACACTATATAGGCGACGCAAAAAAATGAGCCCGTTGGAGAAAAGTTCGCACGTGTGTTAAAGCAAGACACTGGTTTTGCCAGATTAAGACAAATTTGTGATGGTACTGATGGTGCATCTGCAGATCTGTTAAGTGAATTCAAAGACTATTTTAAGTATGCCTGTACTATATCAATAGATGTCAAACGGTCGTTCTCAAAACATAAGCACATTTTTTCACCACGTCGAACATTACTCTCGGAGACAACCATAGAAACATACATGTTGCTGCAAAGTTTTTACACATCTTTTCCAGTTTGTGAAAACCAAGCTAGCTAAGAGGGTAAGTCGTCGTACATTGTTATAAATTGTAAAGGTTTATTGCTTTTATTACTAGTTATAATTTCTTTTCTTACACTTATTATGGTGCATACGCCTATGTCCTACGGCGCATTTTTTGCCAACCATTTTAATCATATTAATATTTCTGTAGTGTAGTGATGTGTAAACTAGGCTTAACCCATTAAAGCACGAATTAATTTTTTAAATTTTTGTTAATATCTGATTGTGGAATTGTAATTAGTTATAGTTCTAGATGTTAATTATACAAAAAGTAACTCAAAAATATTTGTTTATTTTTGTTTATTATATGGTTACATAAGGTAACCACTATGCCACATATAAAAATAAAAAATGTCCATTATCCAATATATGTAGTAAAATATATACAGAAAAATATTTACTTTTTATGGAATTCTAAAAAACAGTTTTTATTTGCTGTTTTGCAAAGTCCAACCCTGCATATGTTGAATGCCCATTTGGTACGGTGAGGATTTTTTGGAGGCACTACAGAGCGTGCACCGTCTGGAAGTCCCATGCACCGGCATGTGTTTAGCTTGATCAATTCGTAAATTTTTTTGTATATGAACCTTGTAAGAGTTTTCAGAAAAGGAGACATTGATCTTTTTCCCAAATCGCGTTTCAGCCTATTAGCACCAAACAGACCAGAAATGATTTCATCAACCTCTCTGTGGTATAAAAATTGTCAAAGTAGATACAGTGTCCTTTACCTTCTAAACCCTCAATCATCTTATGAACAACATATTCTCCTAAACCCAGTTCCTTTATGCCATCTTTGTTTTTTTTTTGTTTTTTTTTCCTTTCACCAACTTCCTCATTCTTTCCTATGTAAACTTCAAAATTGAATATATACCCATACTGATCTGCAAGGACCCAAATTTTATATCCACGTTTTATCGGTTTGTTTGGAAGGTATTGCTTAAATGATGATCGGCCTTTAAATTTGACCATACTCTCATCAACCGATTGTTCCTTCATTGGATTGTAATAGTGCTGAAATTTGTTTCGAACTGTCGATGTAAAGATGAATCTTATATAACTTATCATAACCCGGTTGCCTCTTTTTTGGCATAAGAGTATTTTCATTCAAATGAATATTGTTCAAAAGGAATCCAAAATGATTTACGTTAATCAAAAAAAGTAATATATGTGTCACGAAGTTCAGGTTGTGAAGACCAGTAATCTCTGTAGCTTGGAGAGGTCTTGATTCCCATGAGCACATTTATTGCAATAAATAACTTTATTTCGATAATATTTGTAGGCTTAAATCACTTTCCTGGCTGAGTACAGTAAAGATTGATTTGAAAGACGATGTCATTCAACAGGTTTGCAACAAAACATTGGAAATATTCGTAGGATATAGATTTACCTTGTACATTATTAGTACCTACATTCTGCTCAAATTGTTTTAGATTTGGAGTAAAACCCTTTTTATTCCATATCACTAAACTCAAAGGAATGTCATACTCCGAGGAATCACTGGTAATCCCATCGTCATCACAGGTATTCACATTGTTATCAGTCATTTCCGGTATTATCTTCATCGTTATTGCCATGAGATCCCATATTCTCATCTTCTAGAGCATCGTCCAAATCATCTATCATTTGAGTAGAATTCAGGAGCACAAGGTCATCAATTTCGATGGTCTTTATCAAATCCACATCGTCATCCCAATCTTCTTAATCTGCAATGGAAGCACCATCAGATTGAATATCATCCAACAACATATATGCATCATCCGAGGTTACTTTCTTGAGATCAATATATTTAGGCATTCTGAAAAATAAAAGTTCTAATTTTCAAAGTGGTACAAAAATGAAACCACTAAACAAATATTAAAATGTTGCATTATTTTCTTATTTAAAGTGAAAAACTAATGTTTACTACATTCAAAATACTCAAAACGATAGTATATGTGAATACTTACTTCAAAAAAATGTTCAAAATATATAATTATCACCAAAAACAAAGTAACCTAGCACACAAGTGTAAAAATTGACAATAACTGATTGACAAGCTAATCTATAGGATCTGGTTCACTTTCCAGAGTTAGTTTGGTTATTGGATGACAGATGGCACACTGTATTCATAATGGTTTCACTCGTACCACAATGCATTAAGAAAAAAAATTATAAATTTGTGGTTACATAGCGAAACCACTTCCCCTGAAAGACTTTTTTCTGTTCTGTGCTGAAAGGGTTAAGATACAGAATGGTTTTTTAGTGTGTGTATGAAGTTAGATTAGTTAGAGTAGTAGAGTAGTAATCGCATACGTACTTTGTCAAGCGAAAAAAGAATCGACAAAAGAATGCGAGGAATGTATTAGTACTGTTTATTTACATTAGGGTCGGTATTTATATGAACTTGTTAAATTTGAGATCATTGAAAAATATGCTATGTTGGTGTGCCGCTCGCTTAATACATGAAATACAGTCAGTCAAACACAGAACAGAAAGTCAAATATGTAATGAATAAAAACACACGCGCAAGGGATACTTCTTCGAAGTGTCTTACTTCATATTGGCACAGCATATATAACAACCTGCTGTGATATTGGTGACGAAAGGTCGCCACCTTGCGCCTCACCTCAATACTTACAAAGAACAGTGGCGTAAGTCAAGAATGACACAATTATGTTAAATAGGTACCAGAAAAGTGTAAGTTTTCCATTCATACCACTATATTTTAAATATTTGATTATTTCCGTATTTTTCTCATTATATTTATTTACTAGAAATAAATTACGAATAGTTTAAACTACAAATAAATTTTAATCAACATTAAGTGAAAATCTGTTTCGAAATTTTCAAAGCCCTGTGGTACAAACAGCACTAAACATTCTTTATATTATTATAAATATTTATTATCGAGATGACGTAGTTTTAATTTATGCAATAAATATTTATAATTATCTGAAAAAGTTTTTTTTTGTATAAGTAACAAATCGGTATCTCATTTTATTATTAAATAAATTATAGTCAATACGACCTCTTGAATCATAATATAAGTCACTTCTGACATATTTTCCCTTCTATCTTTAATAAAGTTAGGCTCTATCACAAATAGAAAACAATAAAAACTATTTATTAATGATAGACATAAAAGAATCCGTCAATGGCATCAATGGCTGTCAAACGTTGTCATTTTTATTCTCACTTTCATTTTGATATCTTTTTCAGATAGATACCATGCAAGGTCTGGTTATAAATTAATGTTTTATTATTTTAATGCATATTTAACGTTATTTGTATATCATATATTTTTACAATATTAGAAAACAGTCATTTGAATGTTGTTTCTCAATAATTTCATAAATATCTTCACAATAGATTTTTTTTAGAATATCAGATATTTTTAAATATATATAATTTTCTTTAAACATTCTAAAATCTGAAAAATGTGTTTGGACATTATTTAAGGATCATCTGATAGATAATAGATTCTGCATTATATGAGAATTGCGAAATTTAAAGTTAAGGTATTTTATATTAAATATCAATAGAATATCAGAAATGTTTATATCAGCTGATTATCTAACCCCCTTTCGTCGCGTTCGTTGTGCGTTCCTAATTATTGTAGAAATTAGAACTGTGTTTCAGTCTTTCTGTGCTCTACATATCCTCAAATACCTATAATATATGTAAAACAAGGCTGTGTTTTCACTACGTATTAAACTTAAATTTATAAATCGCTATTAGAAATATTTTGTTAACACCGAAAAACGAAATAAACAAATGATTCTTCCTAAATACCATAATATGTATATTTATAATATAAAATTACATCAGGCTATACTGATGCATATTTTTTTTATTTATTTTATTTAGTTTCATAAAATGACACCAAATAATTCGTATTTCCTGTTAATAAAAAAAATATGCATTAATATTACCTGTAATTTTGTATATTAAATCCATATGGTATTTAAGATGAATCTTTTTGTTTTCATTTTTCGTTCTCATCAATAGAAAAATTTAACAGGTATTTAAAGTTTCATATTGATAATCCTGGCGACGAGGGCGTGCTTACACCGTTTTGCACATAGCCGCGTTTTATTGCTGCTCACCCCCTACTATCTAGAGTTTAGCTGTTGATTGGTTCATAATTTTGACACAAGTGCTACTAATCCTACGACCGAAATCCATCGAGAAGATCATGGACAATTAGTTACAAATCGAAAAAGGTTTGGGTTATATTTATAAATAAATATATGACAGTTGACGTTGGCCTTGACAAATAAAGATTATAAAATCGTGTTCTCCAAATTTTAAGAAAAATAGATGAACAAGTATTGACCAATTAAATAATAATTAATATTTATATGACAAAATTGGTATGTAAAGTTTTTAAAAAACTTACAAGCATAGTGCAAACATTCAAGTCTATTACCGTGCAACCTTGGATATTGGTTATTTTCTAATTATCTGAAAATAACCAAGAATATAACATATTGGAATTATAGTGCCATCTTGGATATTCTCCAGATTAGATTATTGTTTAGACTATTGAAATGTAACAGATTCTTGGGAAATAACCAATAATCCAGATTACAGTGACATTCAAACTTCCAATAACAGACATTAGATGTTGGAAAATTTAAGTAATACTTTTTGTAGTCTGAATCAAACCAGATATTGCTTGAAACGTAACTTCTATGGTTATTTTTTTGCCACCACAAGATGGATCTCAATTTTATATTGCTAATCAGGGCAATTGGAAATGAAGAGGAGAGGTAAGAATAAATAATTTCAAAAATTACATTTTTAGGTATTTAAATGCTTTTTTTTATCGTAGGCAAGAGCACAGAATCATTAAAAGGCAACTGAGGGATCATTCAAATCCCTTAACCCTTCCTGAGGTTATTTTTAAACAAATATAGATTATGTAGGACTACAGTTCACTATTTGGTCCAAGAAATAAGCCCTTTTCTTCAAGAAAAAGAAAGAGAAGAAAATTCATAAAGGTCTTTTTTTTATCGAAGCAGAAAGAACTTTCCCCAAATCTCAATGTCAACCTCAACTGTCATGTCAAATATCAAATAAAATATTCCTCACCTCACTAGAATTTCACAAAATATCCCTATAATTCGAAGAGGTTGGTGGCCCTGATGTGTCTATCTTCATCATCTTCAAAAACCAATGTCTAAAAGATTTTCTACAAATTTCAAGGTGTGCACCGTAATATGCATTTTTTCCATTATTGATATTGCCTAGAAACCAATGTTGGATATTTACTGTTATTGAGAAATATCCAAGGGTGCACCGTAATAGACCTGATTTAAATGAGGATACTCTGGAGAATATTTATCGTAAAATTTATGTTATTGGCAACACTGAAAACATGTTTTATTGGTGCTACTACTTTTGCTATTAGTGGAGACGGCAATAAAACACGCCTATCGTTAAAGAAGTAAACCGGGTTAAAAACATTTCGTCGCAAAAAACAGCTTTATTTGGAATATTTTCAATGTTGCCGATGTTAGTTTGGTGACGCCAGAGGTCTCTGGTGACACTGTGTCCGTTGGAGAAAATGTAATGTATCATTTTCATGGAATTTTTCATTTTTAAAGATTTAGTTGTGAGACAACGTTTTTCAAGAACTGTTATTGTTGCACAACTAGTGCAAAAGTGATGTAAGCTTAAAGTTAATTCTAGTATGTAAAATAGTTTATCTGATCCAACATTTCATCATATGTACCCCACCAGGGGCTTGTACTAGTTCAAACAGCTGTCTATTGTATCCAATTTTACCTGTGATTTTACTAACCATAATACATAAATGCAGTGAACGGTTGTCATCTTTACCATGTCTTTTTATAATAATCAGTCAAATTGCTTTGTAAATTTCAATTCAGTAGACGAAGCTCATAACAGTGCTCAAAGTTCATGTAATGATCACTCAAACCTACCAAAGGTAGCCCCTGAAGTCAGTGTAAGTTATTCAACATTGGAACCGACAGCTCAAGAATTCCATCCTGCGAATCAGTCAGGTTCCATTAATGGAGCTGTCAAAAAGAAAACTCAAAATGAAAGGAGTAAGTATAGAGATAACGGAAGAGGTAGGAATAATCGATATGGAAGTGGTAGAACATTTAATGGTTCTAAATATGATTATAATAATAAAATTGATAGAAGCACCAATGATGAAGAAAGGAATAAGATTTTACAAGATACAGCCAGCTTTTTAAGAAATTCCAGTCATGAGAAAAGTGAAAATGTTGATGAGGATTCACTTTCTCACAGTGGCAGTTATTCTGTTACAAACTTGTCAAGGGAGAATCGAAATTCAACAAATTTTGGTCGAGATCAACAAGAGCAATATAATAAAAATTATGGAAATCAAAGTAAATATAATGAAAATATAGAAACAACTTATCAGAAACCTAAAGCTTCCTCAGAAAATCAGAGATCATTTCAGAGTAGACATTTTAAAGGTAGCGGAAGAGTAAATGATAAGGCAAATAGATCTAGTTTTCATAGTAAATATGAACGAAGTTATAATTATTATGAAAATTCTGAAAGAAATAGCAGTTTTAATAGACACAATCAAAGTTATAGTTATCAGGATAAACCAGGCAAGAGTTACAATTACTGTGATAAAAAAAGTAGTTTTTATGATAATTCCTGTATCGATTCAGTAGATAAATCTGAAAGAAATAATGCGGATCAGTTTGATAACAGATATAATTATTATGAGGGAATGGAAGGTGGTTATGGTAATAATTTTAAAAGTGGCTTTAAACCATATGATAATAGGAATGGTAATAAATATGGAGAAGGAAAAAATCAAAGAGATTGGAGAAAATCAAATCAGGCAAATAGAGATAAAACTTCCAAAGATTTTATTGTGAAATCAAAAAAAAAATGTAAGTATACCTACATTAAGCATTCTAAGGTGTCTATCATACTGCACGAGTATTTCAAGTTGGGAAAAATTAAGACTAGCTAGAAAAAAATTCTCTCTCAGACTCTTCTTCCTTTTCATTTCAGAGATATTGCAGATTAAAATGACACGAGGTAAAATTTCTATTGTTCTAACTAATAATTTATTTTAGCATTGTTAAATTGATTATAAGTATTCCCTGTTAATATCAAACTGCGTTCAGTGAAGTCGGTCAGTCAGTCAGTCAGTCCTGTTTTTATGTCATTCCATTAATGATATTACTTAACTTTAAAAATGGTTGCAAACTTAAAAGCTGTTTTACATTAATCAATTAATTGATCAATAAATTGATAAACTTGACCTTCAGTTTATTGTTTAGTATAAAACAGCAAAATGTTCACAATTAAGAGACACAACTAAATTGATCAACAAATTGTAGAAATTGAAAATATTCTATTTTTTATCGATTTTTATAATAAAATTTCTCTTATATGTATATTATAATTAGAGATCAGGAGGTAGCGATAAATGACGTCGATTCCAGGTTGACGCTAGGTGATGCGCTACCGCATAAATATGTTCATGCATGTATGATACAATATCTTGTGGTTATTTTGGCGAGTTCGGTGGTATCCAAAGTTAATACGAAGAGGGCTGAGTATTGGTGAATGTAACACTAACACACATGTATTTTTAACTAGCGATCACAAGAGGAAAAGTGTATTACTAATATTAATGCACCCACTAAAATTTTTGCCACCTTCCAGCCGCAAGCATTAATCCAGACGTACTTGTCAGTCAGTTCATAATAATTTTTTTGTTTAATACTATCACATCTCTAATAAATATGTTTTTTTAGTGTCGTTTCCGATGGCACCTGAACATTGCTATACTTCCCTCCCAGTAATAACACTTTTGCAAAAAATTTTGAAATAGTGTAATCTAATTTCGTCCATGATATATTATACCTAACCATTGTTTCAACTAAATCTAAGTTGAAATTTATTTGCCTGTCACTATCAGTAATATGACTACTGACACAGTTTTCATGACTGTCGAGGAAATGTGTCTCTTAATGTTTTACTTTGATATTGCACGAAAGCACTTTTTTACAGCTTATGCAATATAATTCTGTGCCGTTAAATTGCAACTCTGGGAAATTACTAATCCACAACTTCACTTTATCCTCTGAAGGAATTGAACAAGATATTTTAAAAAAGGTTAATTTCCATTGTCTTTTTCACTATTTACGTATCTATGTGGTATTGACATAGACGTTTTATAAATACTACTACTATGTAATTAAATCATACTAATTTTCAATATGGCGCAGTGGGCGAAACGTGATATCCAAGCGACACAATCCACTTATATATGCATTCACATTGCTATTGGACATTTGACAGTAATGAATGAGCATTTGTCCGTCAAGATGATGGTCAGTAAGTAATTGTTTTTATAGCTGTAAGCTGTCCAATTATCTGATAAAAACTTTTAATTTTTTTTGCATTTTTATAAAACAGACTGATTGCATAATACATAAGAATATTTTATAATTTCTTATTGTTTGGGAATGTTTCATTAGGTGTTTATATAGGTTTATATGTATATTAGGTATATCTACGTAAAAGTCGCCTCTGGAATTTATCGCTACCTCCTGATCTCTAATTATAATATTCTATTAATATTAGAGGTTCATACAAACTTAACACTACAATGATAATTTATAAAATTAAATTTGTGTTTGTGATTTGTGAGGTTCTCAAGAGACTAACTATTTGTTTTTTCATTGTGGGCCAGAATAAAAAAGAAATGCTTTAGGTTAGCAAATTAAATTAAAATATAATTTGTGGCTCATTGATTTTTACCTTTTTTTTTTTTATTATTTTAGTACTATCTTATTCGCTTTTATTATGCATACTTACATGATACAGTATACTATTTCCATTCAGTTTATCACATCATTTTAAAATATTTGATTATATCCATGATACCAGTGCAAAAGTGCGTAGTCTCGCTTTCTGCCTGCACTTTGTCAATAGGTTGAGAGGGGGAACGGTCATGTGTCCTGGTAAAATCAAATTGAAATTTCGCATTGGATTTTTAATTCCACTATTTGCTGTCCATTTGATACATGTTTCATGATGTTCTAAAAAATCCAAAAATATCCATAACAGCATTTTTGTGGTCAGATATGGGGCCCAATTCCAACTTGCGGGAAATTCCGAAAAACGTGCTTCGACGCCATGATGTTTTGTGGCCATTTTTTTTTTAATTGAAATTGAAATATTCCTTAAACCTGGTTTTTTTATGAAGTTAAGATACTATTAACAGCATTTTTTTTTCCCGAAAAGGTTAATATGCAAAAATGTGTTTTGCAAAGTAAGCTGTTTTTCGAAGAGGCTGTAATATCAGAACTATTAGTCCAAAAAAAAGTTTTTTTAGTTTAAAAATGCTTGTGTGGCTTTTAATTGAAAATGTTTGCACATTAAAGCATTTATTATGTAGTTGTTTTACCCCAATCATTCATCCTCATATTCACTCCGTGTTTTAAACAAATTTTCAAAATAACAAACGACGACATAAAAAATGCTTTATCGTGCAAAAATTTCCATTTTAGATCCATACAAAAATTTTTAGACTAAACACACCTTTTTGGACCAATTGATCTGATATTACACCCGCTTCGTAAAACAGCTTACTTTGCAAAACACATTTTTGCATATTAACCCTTCCGGTGACCAAAAAAAAATGCTGTTAATAGTATCTTACCGTCATAAAAACCATGTTTAAGCAACATATCGATTTTCAAAAAGAAAGTGGCCACAAAACATCATGGCGTCGGAAGCCGTTGTTTTTTCGGAATTTCCGGAAGTTGAACCTGGCGCCATACCTGACCACAAAAATTCTGTTAAGGTATAAGTAGAATAAAAAATCCGATGTGAAATTTCAATTTGAATGTAACAAGACACATGATCGCTGCCACCACCCCGAGCTATGACCCCTAGTTCAACCTTTCCCTCTCAACCTACTGACAAAGAGGAGGCAGAAAGTCGAAACCGCGCACTTTTTACACTTGTATTATGGACTATTAGAAATTTTAATAATGATCTATTTTTATATTTTTCTTTATTATTTTTGTGTAACTATGAATATGTTAAGGGTTGAGTGTAAAAGTAACATGAGTTAAACTTCGCCCCATTTAGATATAATATGTAAATATGTGTATACATTTATGTTGGCACTTATCTTAAAATTAATTGTTAAATAATAAAGGTATGTACTATTACTGACAATTATTTTCAAAATAAATTGAAAAATGTATTGATCAAATAATTGAATATTGCAAAACGGCTTTAACAACACGAAAATCTATCTTTTCACTTTCTGCACTCCTGAAGTTTCCTTTTTCTGCAACCGTTTAGAAAGTTAACTGTTTTTGGTCAGTTTTTTGAGTGGAAAATACATCTTTACTAGTTTAGTCTGGTAAAGTGACGTAAGGGATCGGAAAAATATTTTCCAATCCTTTGTCACTTTTGGTTGACAATAATAGGGAAGGTACCTAATTAAGCACTAGACAACAACGTCTGACATCTGTCAGATTTTATGAATTTTGTTTACAAAATATTTCAAGTAAAAAAAATGTTTTGAGAGTAGCAAAAACGGTTGCAGAAAAAATATTGTACACAACACACCCGGAATGTCTCTTTAGTTGGTTTGCCGATTTCTGCCAGCTCATCCAGTGAAGAATCACTTTCCGGTCTTGTTACGTAAATAACTATTTTAATAACAAACTGTTGTCAGTGTCAATCCTATTCTTTTCGAATGGCCAAAATGAAGTTGTACAGGATGACGAAGGTCCCATTCAGTTATACCTTCATTTTAAAAAACGACCTAATTTCAGGTGGATTTTACTCTACTAGTAGGTGTGAATCCATGCTGCCATTTGTAGTAGCATTTTAACTCGCGCCGGCCCTAATCTTCGACACTTGTAAACGCTTTTTTGTAACCTGACTAATAAATATCTGGATGGATGTTTTTTTATATACCGGGTGTAACAGGATCATGGTACATCCCCCTTTTCTCCTTTAGTTTTGAAGATAATTGATTGAAATTTTGGTTATCGTATATACATACGATAACCCCATGAATTACCTTTCCATTTATGACAGGGAATGTATTTCCAATAAGATGAAGCTCCTCCCCATAATTCAAGAATAGTAATTGATTACCTTCAACGGAGATTCGGAGAAAACGTAATTTCGACGAATGGTTCTGTGAGGTGGCCTCTAAGGTCACCTGATTTAACACCCCTTGATTTCTTTGTTTGGGGTCATTTATAAAATATTGTCTACGCAATCGCCATTACAACTTATGTTAATTTTTTGTATTCCAAAGCCACCTTATGTATAACAAGGTAATTTTTTTTTCTTACGGGTTGCAGTTTTGACTACCCGCTGTACTGAAGCATAAGCTTATTGTACCCTAACAAGGTAATTAGAACAAAATTGTATTTTCTTATTTCCTTTTAGCTGTAATTTTGTTTGTATTTATCGCACATTTTAATACGACATATGAATAAATTCCTTATTAATAGTACTAATAAATGGTACCACGGTACCAATATGGTTCCATTTGAAAAAATTGAGTTTTGCCTAAAATACCATTTTGATGAACTTTATTTGCTCATAATCATGTAATATAGTATTTTTGATGGGATTTTGATTTTTCAAGCTTTCCATGGGTCATTTAGAATAAATCGGAATCGTCATGGCACACTTAAATGGAAAACTAAAAATTATATTATAAAAAAATATTGACATTTGAAATGTCACTTATTTGGTATCGTTGGATTCAGGAAATTATGCAGAATTCAAAAATGCAATAATATACAGGGTGTTCCATTTAAAAATCGAAAGTTATTGTCCCTTCCGGTGAAACCGGAAGTGAAAAAAAAATCACTAGTATGTCAAAAAGTGCCGCTTATTACGTATATAGGATATCTTAAATTTCAATCAATTATCCTCGAAACTAAAGGGGAAAAGGGGGTGTACCATGATCCTGTTACACCCGATATATACATACGGTCTGGTCAGAGAAAGAAGATTTGCAGAAAGAATGTGATATCTGCATTCCATTTATGATTAAACGTAAAAGAAATAAATTAATTAGTGCATGGCAAATTTTTGTGATTGGTTGCATCTGCACCTACTCATTAGGAGAGATGATTTTGCAGAAAGCTGACGACTTATCGGCAATACTCTTCATTCCTGCGCGGCCTTCTTTCGCCGGCTGGACAGTATGTATATACAAGGTGTCAAATGATGACAAAAACCGTAAAGTTTTTCTCGAAAGTGCTTCCCTAAAGGAGCCACAGCCTCATAACGGCGGCACCTTGAGAATGGTTTTTATTAATATCTCTGAAACCATTTAAGACCAAATAATGAAATTTTTTACAACCACTAATCTTTTTATGCTTCACAATATGTGATCACAATCATTTTAACATTTTATTCAGGGATGTTTCAGATCTGGGGGTGGAGGGGTAAATACGACCCCAGCTTTATTGTATGTAAATTTTTGTGTATCGAATCATATCGAACTAAGATAATCAAAATCGGGTTGTAAATAAGCAAAGGAAAGTAAAATTTCTAAAATACCCTAAACAATGTTTGGCAAGATAAAACAAAAATCGCATTTTAGAGCATGTTTTCAAATCAATGTTACTCAGGAATATTACATTGTATCAAAGTTCAACAAAAATATTTTTTTACTCATAGAAAACTCTGAAATTTCATAATTTCATGTCAAAAACTAAAAAAAAATTATGCAGTAAAGTTGGGGCCATATTTACCCCTAGCCTCTCAGTTTGACACACCCTTGAATAAAAGTTCCAGGTGATTGTGAATACATATTATTAAGCATAAAAAGGTTAGTGTAGGTGCAAATTTTCATTATTTGATCTTAAATGGTTTCGGAGATATTTAATAAAAACTATACTTTGGGGTCCACCATTATGGGAACGTAATTTCCTTAGGAAGCACTTTAGAGAAAAATTGTATTATGGTTTTCATCATCATTTGATTTTCTCTTCGTGCTCCTAAATTTCGAATACTCATTTCAGAAATACCTTGTATAGTAAGGTTAAGTGGATTTTGCATCTTTATAATTGAATTTCAAATACTAGCCAATCTAGCCTTACAATCCCTTCTTTTTTTACTTCAAAGTTAGTCATTTAAATTATTTTTTAATGTTACAAATTTTTCTTTATATTTATATTTGTTTCTATCTTTAGTTGATGCGGCATCTCAAAGAGAACGTCTGGAGGAAATGTTAAACCGTCGTCTTTTAGAATGCCTCATCTGTTGTGAAAAAATTAAACATATAGATAAGGTTTGGAATTGTATGCAGTGCTATCACATTTTGCATTTAAGTTGTGTGGCGGCCTGGGCTAAATCCTCTAAAGTTGAAAATGGCTGGCGTTGCCCAGCTTGCCAAAATGTATGTACTGATGTTCCTATATATTATATGTGCTACTGTAGCAAAAAAATAGATCCAAGATATGATCCAAGTACAATCCCTCATGGATGTGGGGAAATTTGCTTAAGAAAAGGCCGGACCTGTGAACATAAATGCACTATACTTTGCCATCCAGGTCCGTGTCCTGACTGTAATGTGATGGTATCAAAACCATGCGGTTGTGGATCAACACAACAAGTGGTAAAATGTAGTACTGACATAGAAATAGTTTGTGATTCAATTTGCAATAAAACCTTAGATTGTGGCATACATAAATGTAAATCTAGATGTCATTCTGGAAATTGTAGTTCCTGTAGTGAGATTATAATACAAGAATGTTATTGTGGAAAAGTAGGTAGAAAAGTTTCCTGCTCAGCTGAATTTTCTGGTAGTACCCAATATGCATGCGAAGATATTTGTGGAAAAACGTTAACATGTGGGAATCACAAATGTCAGAGAATATGCCATGAAGGTCTCTGTGACACTTGCATTCGAGACGTTAATATCATACACACTTGCCCTTGTGGAAAAACCCCTCTTGAAATACCAAGAACTTCTTGTTTGGATTCCATTCCATGCTGTGATAAGGTAATTTGTTAATGATTTGGAAAATCAAATGAATTTTCTGTTTTGGAAATTTCCCAGCCTTAAATTTCCAAGAAAATTTCACATTGTCAATTGTTACTTTTTAGGTTAGATTTGCTCTTACTTTTGCCACTGTCTTTTTTGTATGTTACAAATGTTTGTTCACTTCATTAAAAATCAGATAAATTCAATAAGAATTTGAGGTGTAGGTATTTCACTTATGCATATTTTAACTGAGTATACAGGGTGTTTCAAAAAACGTGCCATTGATTTAGCGGAGATTCCTCACCCAAAAATAAGACAAATAGTTGCTCTCAACATGGGTCTACTCTTGCTTCATTTCTGAGATACACAGTGTTAAAGTTTTCTTCAGTTTTTCAAAATATATCTGAAACGACTTCAGAAATTTGAATAATATTTAGATTGTGAAAAGTACTTAAAATACTACATATTTTAGTATTAAAATGGTGCTTCATCAGTGATGTGCATACGAGCTTGCAATTTAATAATTTTGTTAAAAAGATATATACGTACTAACTTTTTTACATTTTGATTGCACAGTTATGTAGAGAGGTAAATGTCTAAAAATAGTTACCTCTTGATAATTTTTTTTATTTCATCTTTGTTTAAGAGAAATTGTAATTTTTAATCTCTATTAAATAACGAGCTTCACATAAATTCTTAAAAAAATTTTTTGGAAAAATCCTTTACCCTTGTTAACCAAACCACATCAAAATGAAGGTTTTTTTTGCTAACTAATTTTATTAACGTGTAAAACTGACTTCTATACTGTACAAATTTGTATGTATGTATGTATTTGTAAATGTATTTTCTTTTGGTAAAAAACCGTACTGTAGTAAGCCTAACCTAAGAAAAATATTAAAATTTTAAACTAACCAATAAAATTAATACCTCCAATATTTAAAATTTCCTTGAGATTTTACAACACTACACCTGTTACATTAACCTTTCAGATATGTGGAAGATCACTTAAATGCGGCCAGCCAAGTTTGCCGCATAAATGCAGAGAACTATGCCATGAAGGTATTTGTCCATGTCCTCTAACTACTGTGGTTCGGTGTCGCTGTGGTCATATGGATAAGGAGTTGCCATGCGAAAAACTTACTACTAAAGCTGATGATGCCAGATGTGAGAAAAAATGCACAAAGGTATGTTGAAAATGTTTAATTATAAATTAACTATTGGTATTTTTTTGTTTACTAGAAACGTATGTGTGGTAAGCATAGATGCAACCAACGTTGTTGTATAGAAATTGAGCATTTCTGCCCACTTCCTTGTAACCATCAGCTTTCATGTGGCCAACATAGATGCGAACGCACATGCCATTCTGGTCGATGTCCTCCATGTATGGAAACAAGTTTCGAAGAGTTATATTGTGAATGTGGAGCCAGTGTAATATATCCACCTATTCCATGTGGTACAAAGCCTCCTAATTGCACCAAACCTTGTTCAAGGCAGCGAGCTTGTAGCCATGATGCAAATCATAGCTGCCATATTGGTCCTTGTCCTCCTTGCACTGTGCTCTGTAAAAGGTGGTGCCATGGACATCATGAACAAAGATCAGCCATTCCTTGTCATCAAGAGACCTTTAGTTGTGGTTTACCTTGCGGAAGGAAAATGCCTTGTGGTAGACACAAATGTAACAAACCATGCCATGAAGGGCCATGTCCCATGCCTTGTAAACAACCTTGCAATGTTAGGAGAATTTTATGTGGACATCCTTGTGGAAAACCATGTCATGATCCACCTTGCCCAGAAAGCAGTTGCAAACAAAATGTTCCAGTTACTTGTTCATGTGGTCTTCAAAAAAGTACCAGACCTTGTATAGATGTGGCAGAGGAGTTTAGAAACATTGAAATGGCCCAATTAAAAGAAAAAATGAGTGATTTGTCCAAAGACCAAACAGTAGATATTTCCGATATCATCAGCAAACCCAAGAAGCCTAGTGTTCTTAAAATGTAAGTAATAAATGGTTGGTATGACAGTTTTGATTGGTTGAGTTTTTCAGTGGTCAAACTACATAATAATAGTTTTACCAAATGTCCACATTTATATTTTGAGAAATGCCCTATAACTAGCTGTGTGTAGCAAACCTCCCGTCTAAGTAGGAGAGAGCACTCAACACTATAAAATATTTCTTCAGCTACAAGTTACAAAAATAGTTTGATCTCACCAAATTCTGCTATCTCTACCACTGGCACACATATAAATTTATAAGACACTTATGCAATAATTTACCAACAACATTTTTAGAGTTATAGCCGAAAATAAGTAAAATAATTTAAATTTGTACCTCAAATATGTACTATGTAGTAGACATAATTTTACGTCCGCCCTGACTCGTCACGTTCGACTCTCTAATAGCAAAAATAATTAATTATAATAATTACAAATTTCATAATTTTCTACACCTCAACGTCTCCGCGTCTCTTGGATCGTATGTTCACCGGCCGACACTCCACTTTCGATTCTCTTTTACCCGCCGGCTTTAGCAAATCCGTTTTTTTTAGAGTCAGCAAATTCATATATGATATAGATGGTGTGTTACAATAATCTACTTATACAGGGTGTATTACAATAAGCTACTTGTACAGGGTGTATTACATCTGAAGGCAAACAAAATTTCTAGGGTTGTGGGCGGTGGAATCAGAATTAAACCTATTTTTTATTTGTTTTTTGGTTTTTGTTGAACACCACCAGTTTTATAGTATAAACATAATAATAATTTGATATTATTTACAAATGGTAGAGTACATCCCATGCTAAAACAGGAAAAGTGATAGAGTTAGTTTTAAGCTGGAAATATTTCTTATAAAGGTGTACATAAATTTCAATATACTATAAATAGGCTGCATAAGAATACTGATACTTATTTTGAGTTTCACATAACTTTATTTATTCACCAATTACCGACTTAAAAAATAAAACAAAGCGTTAGCAACATTAATTAACATATATTAACTTTCAATGTTCTTACAGCCATAAGAAAATAAACAGCGTGTCTATACTGTTTGAATTTCACATTCCAACTTGGAAAGTATATTAATTTTATATATTTTATTTTTATTTAAAAACTTGTTACTCTACTTATACCTATATACTTATAGCTGCAATTGTACATTCTCTTGACAACATAATTCACTGCACGCCCCCTGGACTTTTTTACAAGAACCTTGAAAATTTCAACTCTCTGTTGTATCCTAATAAGAAAAAAACACTAAAGTTTCACGAACATGTTTCTAAATTATTGAAAATTGTTGCAAAGGGTAATAAGTGCTTTTCCCTTGTATCAGACTGTTAATAAATGATATGGTGATTACTAGGGCTGTCAAAAATGTCCCGTGGGACAGTGGCGTACGCGAAATTAACATACGAGAAACAATAAACTGTTACAATTTATAACAATGTATATAAAACTTACCCTCTTAACTAGCTTGATGAACTAGCTTGCCTATCACAAACTGGAGATGTGTAGCCATTTTGCAGCATCAGGTATGTTTCTATGATTGTCTCCATGAGTGATGTTCGCTTTGGTGAAAATATATTCTTATATTTTGAAAACGACCGTTCGACATCTACCGATGTAATACACGCATACATAAAATAGTCTTTGAACATACTTAACGGATCTGGTGCTGCACCATTACATATTTGTCTTAATTTGGTAAAACCGTGTCTTTATTTAACACACACTTGCGAACTTTTCTTTAACGCGCTCATTTGTTGCGTCACCTATAGCGTGTAGCAGTAGATTTACTTTGTCCACTATTTGCAGTGACTCCGCTAACGACATAGCACTATTTTCTAATTTTTTTATGCGTTCATGTAATGTTTTATAGTTCTTCGCAATATTTTTTAAAGCTGTTTCAACGGAAATATCTTCGAATTTTGTCTGGCTTTCCTTAATAGCTGCAGCCTCATCTGGATTGAATTGTAGTATCACAGCTGTTATTTGTTGGAAATATTCCGCATAATAAAAAGCTGCCTGCAACCATGTTCCTCAACGTGTAAGAATCGGCTGTGGTGGTTCAGGAATACCGGGACACTTGCTATGAATTGCACGGAGACGTTTAGGAGATTTAAGAAACACTTTTTTTGTACTTGCTATTAATGCAACCACCTCTGGAAAACCTTTTCGAATAGCTTCTGCCACAAGATGTAAAGCATACACTTTACACGTAACATGTATAAACGTACAATCTTGTTCTTGCAAAAAATGGCCTACCAAACGCATTGTCACGGCGCCATCAGTCACAAACATCAACACTTGACTTTTTGACAGTTCAAATTTTTCTAACGTCTCCAGCATCACCCTGGTAATTGTTTTGCTCGTACACTGACTTAGTCTTTTGCTAGCTAGTAACAGTGGAACTGTCGGTTTAAGAGGGTCCAGTACTAGTACTATAACATTTAAAATAGAATTTTTTGTACAATCTGTTGTCTCATCAACAGATAACCACAGCCGTGTATTTTTTAATTCACATTTCATCTTATTTACCATGTCTACGTGTACAGTTGGTAGATAGTTACATAACGTTGTGCGACTTGGTAACCTTACCTGGGCATTGTATTTATTCCAGAACTCTCGAAATGGTTGTTTATCGAGTATGTGCAGCGGAACATCACAGGCAATCAGCATTAATAGTAAATCAAACATAAACTGTGTTGTCGAAGGCACGCCATTTTTTTTTTTTTTGTGTACACTATTTACGTGAAGTCCACAATCACGCTTATCCCAGCACATCAAATCTTTCTCGCACACTTTACAAGTTATTTTAGCACCATCATAGAATAAATCGGGGATTTCACCTATGAATTTATTCACTTTCTCAGCAAATGGCCGTTTTCTACCCCTGCGTACGTCTGCCATGCTTTATTATTAAATTAATATCAACAATACAGTACAACAAATGAAATAAAAACACAAAAACAATATGCAATATGACCAAGTGACAACGTGTACACAACTCGAAAGCTAATAATAAGACTGGACTGAATGTCGGCGACAGTAATTACATCTGTACTCTACGACCATGACACAAACGATTTGCAGCTTTAGTGATTACTGAGGGATTATTACTGATTAAATTAGCATTAAGTGAATAAAAACACCCTAACGTAGGGTGAAGTGGCACTAAATTATTGTTGATTTTAGAATAAGCAGTTGTAAAAGTTGTTTGTTAAGATTGTTGTTAAAATTAAAAATATCAGAAACCCACTGTGCTAACTTTATTCAATCTGGTAATCAACCGTAGAAAAACACGATACAGTTCTTCCCAAATAAGATACAATTAGGTATCTACTCTGCTTTCAGGGAGGAAACCTGCAGCCTTCTATGTGTTGCCAGGACGGGTGAAACCGCAACATATACGAATAGAAATATAACTAAAACATTAATACAGCAAAGTGGAATGTTTTATAACAATTGTAACATTCAAGTACAACTAAAATCTATCTAAACGACAAATAGTACAGAATGCCGCACTAGGTTTAAACTAGCTGGTAAAAAAGAAAAAAATGTAAATTCTCTAACTTAGGTGTGCAAGCACTGCTACAAAACAGATCGAAAACTCGGAGTCAAAACAGAGAAAATACGCCACCACATATAGAAAACGGCATGTAATGCACTATTGTCATTTCATTCAAGGCAGTGCCGATACCTTATAATACACATGATGCATTGCTTGGAACTCCTACATTGGATCTTTGTCATTTACTCGCCATAAATTAATAACCCTTACGGCCAATCCTTCATCCTATTTATTCGATAGATAGTTTTCTTAGATACAATTGTATCAATAATTTGTTTCCATGGAACTTATTACATAAATTTATTGGGAGATGGAAAGATCTGCTCTTAATCAAATACATCTCGGGTACTAAATCAAACAGCCTCTCTCTCAACTTCCTGCAGAGTTCAACCCAAGCCATCTTGCCACTTCCGGCTCGGGCTATAGAAGTACTCACTAAAATCATCTAGCTATAGACAACATATTTAATTGTGCAGGTTTTGCATCACTATAAGGGGCAAAAATAAATTTAAATTTTCTTTTATGCGAAATAGGGGATGTTCAAAAAGAGGACCGTTACAGTCTGGACAGTGTTTGAAAAGTGATGACATAAAATGGCCTAAATTGAAACCATGGTATCAGTTTCATCGAGATCTTTAAATTGGCATATTACTTATATATGGTAATATTTCTGTATAAATGCAAAAATAACAACATTTTGGAATAATCACACCTATGGGTCAAATAGTGACAATGTACAATTTAGTGAAATGACTGAAATTAAATATAAAATGAAAAAGAAGTTTAATTTTTAAAGAAATAATATGTATATATTTAGCAAAATACTTTTATTATATAAGAAATGACTGAGTTTTTTATATTATGTATATTGATGCTCTTTTCAGATCTTGCTAATATATCAATGTTACACTTTAAAACACAAATTATTGTAAAATTTACTAAAACAACTACCTCATTCAACTAATACTAGAAATAAATTGGATTAATTGTAGAATTCATAGTAATTTTAAAGCAAAAAATATATTGAAGACAAATTATTAAAAAAAATTATCACCAGAAATCTTGATTTTCAAAAATAAACCTTTCACTCTGGTTACAAATTATAATGAAATTCCCAAGAAATTGTACAAAGTCCTTCATTCTTTTTGGAAAATCATCTGAAGGAATGCACAAATTACTTGAATAATGAATTCTTGGAGAAGTTAATTTTAATTGTAATGTTTTATGTTATGGTCTTGATTTGTTTTGAGAGTTAAATATTCCATAAATTGCCAACTGGCCATTGAAAAACTGGACAGGATATGTTAGTTTCTTTTTACATCAGTATCAAGTCGTTTTTAGTAGGCTGTCATTAGACTTGCGTATGCAATCTAACATGCCGGATTAGTACGTCAAAGCTCAATCCAAAATAGTTAAAAAAGTATATTTTTTCTAGTGTTAGATTTGTAAATTTCAAGTGAAATTTACAAACTGGAAATTTCCTAGCCTTAAATTTTCCATTGTCAGTTGTCACTTTTTAAGTTACATTTATTTGCTCTTACTTTTGCTTCTACGTCATTTTTATGTCATGAATTTTTATTATCTTCATTAAAAAATAGAATAAGAATTTAAGGTAGGTATTTCAATTTTGCTTATTTTAACTGTGTATACAGAGTGTTTCATAAAACGTGTCATCGTTTAGGCAAAGATTTCTCATCCAAAAATAAGGTTAGGTTAGGTTAGGTTTGTTGTGAGTGGGTCTCAGTAGACCCTCCACTGCGGCCATCAGCAGGCCTATTGTGGCTCACGCCTAATTATATTTCACCCAATAACTTCAGTCTCTTAATGAAACTGATAACTTTATTGGGTGAGAATGTGTCCAGATCCTCTGGCAGCAGTTGCCCTTTGCCAAATATTGAGAATCGGATCCTCTCCACAGCGGGACAGGTGCATAAGATGTGGTCTGCCTTCTCATCATCCTCCAGGCATAGACGGCACTCGGCGTTTTCCGCTAGGCCGAGTTTATGCAGATGATAGTTTGGTCGGCAGTGCCCGGTATATAGGCCTGTTAGAGTTTTCAGGTTTATCCTGTTTAACTCTAAAAGTTTCTTAGCTCTCGATTTCAAAGGGTATTTTATAAACGCCTTCGAATGAACTAATCCTGGTAACTCTTGCCAATACTGGAGAGTTTGCCTTTCAGCCCAGGTTGAGATAGCCATCTTGGCCGTACTTGAAGATATGCCAAATATTGGTTCTGGTCCGATGAATCGTGATCCCGCTCCTTCTCTGGCTAAGGAGTCCGCTATTTCGTTACCTTCCATACCAGAGTGGCCGGGTATCCAGACCAGAGTCACTTTGTTGTTCTTGCCGAAATGATTTAGAGCTTTCTGACAGTTCCATACCGTTTTGGAGTTACACGGTAGGAGCCAAGAGCTTTTATAGCTGCTTGGCTATCTGAGAAAATTTTTATTGATCTGCGTGTAAGATGCATATATTCCAGCCTTCGTACACATAGTTCAATGGCATGAACCTCAGCCTGAAAAACAGTTGCATGAGTACCTAGGTTTGAGACTATCCTCACCCATGGTCTGTAGCTGTGTACTCCGGCTCCTGTTCCCTCGGGAGTTTTGGAGCCGTCTGTAAATCAACAACTGTCTGCCTTCAGTAGGTCGGCTTTATTCGATCCCACTCATCTCTTCCTGGAGAAAGGATGTTGAAGGTCAGCTCGTAGTTGGTCATAGTAGGCATAGTATCCGAGGGCATTCCCAGGATGCTGTGATTCTCTATGTCATCCAACAACCTGTTCCGCTCCATGATACTAGTTTGCGGCATATTAATGGCCGCTTGTTGCAGTCTGTAGGTTGCCCACCTGGCCTCTCTCTCCAGATATATATGAAGAGGGGTAAATCCAGGAGGATTTCCATTGCAGCTGACGGTGTGGTGCTAATTGCTCCCGTTACGGTCATGCATGCTAATCTCTGCAGTCCAGAGAGTTTGGATTTGGCCGTCCGTTGTAATCCTTTCGGCCACCAAACAATGGATCCGTATGTTATCATTGGTCTGATGACCGTGATATAGATCCAGTAAATTTGTTGGGGACCCATGCCCCAGGATTTGCCACAAATACGACGGCATGTCCATAGGGACAGCTTTGCTTTGTGGATTACCTTTTCCAGATGGGAGTTCCAATTAAGTGATTTATCCAGAGTGATTCCTAGATATTTCACCTCCTCCGCAATGGTTTCACCCATTAAAGTGGGAGGTCTTAAGTCCTCCAGCTTCCTTTTCCGGGTGAATGGTACTATTACTGTTTTTTGAAGGTTTACAGACATCTGTTCCAAAAATAAGACAAATAGTTGCTATCAACTCTTGCGTCGTTTCTGAGATACATGGTGTTAAAGTTTTCTTATTTTTTCAGTTTTTTTTTTTAAGTATATCCAAAACGACTTCAGCAATTTGAATATTTAAAATGTGAAAAGTACTGAAAATACTACATATTTTAGTATTAAAATGGTGTGGATAGCATCATCAGGGGCATACGTACGGGCTTTGTTAAAAAAATATGTATGTAATAACTTTTTTACTTTTTGATTGCACAGTTATGTAGAGCGGTAAAAATAATTACCTTTTGATATTTTTTCGATTTCGATTTAGTTTAGGGAAATAATTGGAATTTTTAATCTTTATTAAATATCGCTTCACATAAATTGTTAAAAAAAGATATCTTAGAAAAACTCTTTACCCTAGTTAACCAAACCACATCAAAATGAGGTTTTTTTTATTAACTAATGTTATTAACATATTAAACTGACTTTAGTACTGTATAAATTTGTCCCTATTAAAAAAATAGAACAATACTACTTTACCGAGCTCAGTAGTGCATTGGGCCAGAGCGTTAAGTGACAAACATAGCTGGTTTACTGCGTACCATATCCAATCCAGGTTTCGATTCTGACAAAGTCGAGGGATTGGTTGTGTGTCTGCGTTTTTTTCAATAATAATTTACGTGCTTTTTAGAGCCTTTACTTTACAAGTATAAAATGTCATTAATAATATATTCTACAATATAAAATATCAAATTCCAGTAATCTAAGCAATTCAATAATCCGAACATGGCCTGGCCCCAATTAATTCGGATTACCGAGGCTGCACTATATAGTAATTTTCTAATTTGTAGTCTTGTTGCCTGAGGATGAAAAGAAATGTTCATGAAACCAGTAGCATATTAAAGAATTCTGTCAGGAGTAGACTGTATTCTTTCATTATTATCATTATGATAACCATTCACATTGGATGGGCCATTGTACTTTTAATAAAATAAATATTTGTTTCTAGATTGGAGTGTACGGAAGAATGTCATGTTTTGGAAAGAAACCGGAGACTTGCTATTGGTTTACAAATAAGAAATCCAGATTTAAGCCAGAAATTAACACCAAAATATACAGATTTTATGAGACAGTGGGCAAAAAAAGACCCCCATTTCTGTCAAAGAATTCATGATAAGTTAACGGAACTTGTTCAGTTGGCTAAACAAAGTAAACAGAAAAGTCGATCTTATTCCTTTGATTCTATGAATAGAGACAAGCGGCATTTTATTCATGAGTATTGCGAACACTTTGGGGTTGAAAGTGCTGCTTATGATATGGAACCAAATAGAAACATCGTTGCCACTGCTAATAAAGATAAATCTTGGTTACCTAGTATGAGTTTATTAGAGGTTATTCAGAGAGAAAATGGTCAACGAAAAGTGCCAGGGCCTATTTCAGTTTTGAGTAAAACTATTGCAAGTAAACCTGAAACTGTTTCTTTAAGATTACCATGCCAAATGCAGAGGTCAAGTACTCATCCTGGAGAGTTCGTAGATTATTTTGATCCACCAGTGTAGTTATATTATTTTTATATTCATTTGGAAGTTTGTAATAATTGTTATTATATAATAAATGAATAAATAAATAGTTTATTTACTAAACTCTTCCATTATGGTTTATAAAAAAATTTTGAGCATTTATTTCGTGATATGCTAATACGGTTTACTTCAGGAATTTTGATTTTGGCAGGTGCGCTAAAACAAATTATTTTTCCCCAGAGATGCTTCCTGAGAAAATGAAATTTGAAAATAATTAGTATTGTAAATTTGACTGGTTGAAAAAATGGACAAAAATAATTTTTTGCATTATTCTTTTCAAGATGCGCATTTTGATATCAAATACATGTGTAAAATAAATTTTGAACTAGGCTAATGGTGATTTATACTTAAAAAACAAGTTTTAATCAATATTTTGATTTTTGGATAGAATCAAAAATAAAATAGTTTTAGATTTTTTCCATGGTCATATTTTCATTGATTTGGCACTCATTTATTAACTATTTACAAAGTTTGACTCGTGCATATTTCGGTTCAATCAAATTCAGCTTAAAAAATATATAAAATTCCAGAAGAGGAAGACAATAAATATATTTTTCCCTGAAAAATTAATGAACAAAATTAGTTTAATTTTTTATCTAACCCCGTTATGAAATGTCAAGTTTTAAATGCATTTTTGGCGTTACGAAATGTCACATTTTTCATAACTCAGTCCCATTACATAACTGAATGGCGTAATGACTTTTTACGTAACTGATTATTATCATTTTCCTATTTTAAAGTGGGATTAGATAAAATTTTGTACTTAACACGTTATGAAAAGTAATTTTACTCGACTCATGTAATTTGCAAATATTACATTTGTCAAATAAAATTTGTCTTCATAACTGGTTACGTAATTAACTATTATTTTAAATATGTCAATAACTGACATTTGGTATTACTTTAAAGGTAGTGAAGAATTAATAAATATAAATACATTATTTTTAATTTAATTGTCAAAAATGTCCACAAAACAGCTGATCACATACACACACACACATACTGATCATTTATTTGCCTTCTTTGAAAATTAATTTAATGTACAGATGTTGCCACAATAACGGCATCCAAAATTTATATACACTATTGGACTCGATTTCAAGCAAAATTGGAATGATGGAATAATGGAAAACTGTTAGACGACAGACAGTTACTCTGCAATATTACTGTATCGACACAGAACAATGAGAATGAATGTTTTTTATTGCGGCGCCTCCAGTCCCCCGACATTCGCTTGCGCATTGTATCGGAGCGCAGGGCGCCCTTAGTGGCAACGGCAGTATACAGTCAACTCTCTTTATTTTTCTTTCACATTCAAGTAGGTTTTGCAAGAAATCGAGAATAATAGTGTATCTTTAAAGGGATACCAAAATACCGTTTTCAAGGTTGTTTACAGAATAAATGTCTGAAGTAAAAACTGTCCTGATAAAGAAGTTTTCCAATGTTATAACAATTCATCATCGGAATAACGTGATTTAATGTAAAGCGAAGACCTCGATTAAATAAAATTAGAAATATTTTCCTACATTTTGAGGTCCTCAAATTTTGAATGCTGATTAAAAATGTCAACTAAACAGGATAAAAAAATTGTCTTATATTAATAATAAAAACAAAAACGTAAGTAAGCTAAATTACTTGAAGGTCTCTTTACCATTTACTACTGAAAAGTAATTCCCTATATCATTTTGCCATCAATATTACGGGGATGTCAAGCCTATATAATAAAATGCCTTTAATAAAACAAAAAATAAATATATTAACACATTTAAACATAAAATAATTACTGACAATAGTGATTCAATGTTAGCCTAGCAGTAATATTCATTGCCTGCAATTCAGTTAGTAGCAATTTACATGCGTAAGGCATTGTTATACTGGAAACTTGCCCAGAACTTTTACAGCTGTTGCACCATCCGCAATATCCCAAACGTCCACATTTGTTACATACATCAACTTCACATTGATCACTGGAAACCATCAGACGTTCTACCAGCATCATACTAAAAAATAATGTGTTTTAATAAATTGTCCCCATTTGGTGTAAAATCAATAATTAATGTAAAATGTTCTATTTTGGTAAATTATTATTGGGAAAATTATAGAAAATGTCACTACTATTATATAATAAGAAAAGCACTAGAAATTATTTGGAGATTTTACAGTCTGTGATTTTACTAAATCCGCAAAAGGTTCAGCCAATTCAACAATAGAAGCGCAGCTGAATAACAAAATATGTATAAATGTAGTCCCCAAGAGGAAAAATAAATGAAACCATTTTTAGCTATAAGTTTATATGACAAATCCATATTATGTCAATATATTCTACCGATTCTCAAGTTTTCCGATTAAAATCTGGCCCACCCTGCACATTGTATGTGGGTACACTAACATACCAATTTAGATAAAGAAAAACTAAATACTTTAAAATACATTATTGGAGAATCAATCAAAACAACAAACAGGTATTGGATAGAATTCATAGGATTGTAAAGTGAAAAAATAATTAAACAAAATACAGTAAAACCTCGATTAACCATCACTCGATAATTCGTCACCTTCTATTATCAGCCTATGATTTTGTTGCGTAAATAGGTACGGCAATAAAATATAAACTGTTTCTGGAAATATAACTAGGCAGACGACTACACAAGACTGAGTTAGATTCCCGCAACTCGCTTTATAAAAACATGGCGAAATGCACTTGTGAATCCTTCTAGGAATTCAACTGTGTGTAAACATGTGGCATGACTCCAAGTAAAGTAAAATATAACACAGTATTCAGCATTTAAAGTGAGTGTGAATAAGACGTTAATTTATATTTGCTCGACATAATTCTTGCGAACTGTGCTCTGTCTGTTACCATAAAATTAATACGAAAATGTCGGAAAAAAAGAACATGTAGTGCTGAATTTAGCAAAAAAATTTGAAACTGTTGGATGTATAAGAAAGGGAGAGAGTGCTACAAGCTTGTCGAAAATTTACAATGTGCCACGAACTACGATTAATGTCCTAAAACGGTGTGATGACATGATAGAGGATCACATAAGATAAGATACTTTATTGGTGTTTCATATACAAAAAGTATTTTCACAAATCAAAACAGAGGTAAGGTTTAGGATAATTAATTATGTCTATGGTATATAAAATAGAAGTAAAATAGGTAATAAAAAACGATTAAGAACAATTATCATTAAAAATTAATACTAAAATAAAATAATGAAGAATTTGAAACAGTTCCAATTTCAGACTCTATTTAGGTTGAGTATATGAGACGTTTACTACAAAAGCTTCATGTATTATGAGTTTTAATAGCTACTAAGTATGCCATAATTCTATTGCAGATAAATCACTGTTTAAAAATTCTTGTGTGCTGTAAAAAGCATTGTTTAAAAGATACTGCTTAATTCTATTTTTAAAATGTGTTAGGTAAAGGAGCTTTACTCCAAAAGGTAGGGAAAATGGAATCAATTTGTAGTGGTATAATGTTACCACCCTGAATATATTAGAATAAGTATTATGAAATGGATGGTGTTGTTATTCACAGAAAAACAATGCAGCTATCCAAGCATGATGAATTAGATCAGGTAGAGTTTTTTATTGGTTTGCCCAACAGCGAAGTCAGGGTATTCCATTATCAGGACCTATTATTCAGCAGAAGGTATTACATTTTAATAAAGAAATACAATCATGTGAACCCTCATTCAAAGTTAGTACTGGTTGGCTGGATAAATTCAAAAATCGTCATTGAATTAGGCAGTTGTCTATTGTAGGTGAAAACTTACGCGCTAATAGTGCTGTTGTGCTCATATGTTAATAAACTTCAGGCAGAAATTAAAAATCGGAACTTAACACGCAGTCAGGTATACAATTGTGATGAAACTGGATTAAATTGGAAGGTTCCTCAAAGAACTTTGACCTCATCCTGAGATGACTGCACCTGGTTACCAAGCTCCGAAAGAGCGAATAATTATTATGGTTTGCGCCAATGCCAGTAGTGAACACAGACATCCACTTTTGGCCATTGGAAAAGCAAAAAAAACCTCGAGCTTTCAAGAATATGGACTTCGGTTTGTTTTCAGTGAAATACAATGCCCAAAAAAGTGCCTGGATGAGTCAAGATATTTTCATTGGCTGGTTTAAATCATGTTTTCTTCCTGAAATCAGCAAATATCTTCACAAAAATAATTTACCTGAAAAAGCTATGCTTTTAATGGATAATGAGCCAATTCATCCAATTGAAGAGCTGAGATCTAAAGATGGTAAAATAACGTGTCAATTTTTACCAGCAAATACTACATCCTTATTTCAACCTATGGATCAGGGCGTGATAGAAAGTTTCAAGAGACGCTACAGAAAGACTTTTATCGAAGACCTTATTTCCGAGACAAGTGGATTTGAAAAATTATTGGAAAATGTTCACTATCAAAGACGCAATATACAATGCCGCTGAAGCTTGGAATAATATTCCAGAGATAACTTCAGAAGTGTTGGAATAAACTGTGGCCTGAAGAAAATGCACCCAAACAAACTGAATATCAAGACATAAGTTTTTTCTATGCAACAAACAATTTCAATTCTTCCCTGGATATGAAAAAATCTCTGGAAATGATGTTAGTAGCTGGCTGGAAGATGACAAAGACGATTTGGGTTATGAAATCTTGCCTGACTATGAACTTATCACTCATGTGTTAAATTCTGATAAAACAAATGAAACTGAAGCTTGCGAAGATATGCCATCCACCATCAGTCACGTAGTGGCTCAAAATATGCTCATGAAAGTTATAGATTGGTATGAAAATCAAGAGGAGGCAGACTCTCTGCAGTTAATAATATTGCTTAAAGTTCGCAATCTTGCGAGCTAGAAATGTAGACAAACAATTAAGCAAATGAAAATTACCGACTATTTTGAAAAGTATATGTATGTAATAATATAATATGCATAACATGAGGCATTTATATGTATTGTTTTTTGAACATAATAAAGAATACAAGATTATTTAGTGACTTTCTATTCTCTGTCACCTCCCGGTCCCGACCACTAACGGATAATAGAGGTTGTACTGTAATTAAATATTGATTGATTTCTTTACCACAATCATTTTGAATAAATCAATCTCGTACTGCATTATTAAATAATTTCAACTCTACTATTATAATTGTTATAATGTACACTGTTTAGTTTAAGATGCCACCCCCTCTTTGAACGTTATTTTCTGCTATTTAAAATTAAATATTAGAATTATAAAAAACTGTTGAATAAATGGGCAGTAAACATAACAGCAATTTTTTTAATGGAATATACATATTTTTATATAATCTGATAAGAGCTTGAAAGTATTTTTTTCAAAGATACCATAATATGTTACCTATCGCAGATAAAATTTTAATTTTTTTTTTTTAAATATTGAATTTTGTATGTGCTATGTGACATCCTATTTCAAAATTTGATTTACTGGATTAATAAAAATATTATTATAGTGTTTTTTGCTAAATGTTCAGTATTCATCTAATTTTGGACATTACAAAAATCACCCATAAAAAGTATAAGGTAAGATATTATCTCATTTTTGCATATATTGATGTGTTCGCACATAAGTTGATTCCGACCATAATATTCGTGATAAGACTATCCGAGATGCGATCTTTGCTTATTACAATCCAATTTAATTTTAGTCAGTAAAAATCACTGAAAAAATTAGCCTTTAATTTATGCAACTATTTTAGATTAATGTTAAGATAAACAAGTCATCATTAAAATCTATTTTCTTACCTAGCTCCGTAACCTATAAGACAGTCTCTTTCCATTTCACCTAGTCGAAGTCCTCCATCCCTACTTCTACCTTCTGTCGGTTGTCTGGTTAATACTGCTCTTGGACCTCTTCCTCTATTAAATAAAAAATAATATATTTAAATTTTACTAAAGATAGATGATAACTTTTAAAATAGCTACTTTTCAGAGGAAAAATTTTAGTTTCATATTGTCTCTCAATACAGCATATCACGAAAAATTTATCAAAACCTCAATTTGACCACAATTGGTGACGCATATTTTCTAGAAAATTACCAAACAATATATCAATGTTACATTTTTAATTCATATGCTATGTACTACATTTTTCATATCAAACTCCAAAAGGTTTTAAAAGGTTAGCACTTGTTAACAGGGAGAAAACAAGCGATAAAAGTATACATCTCAAATTGATACCAATATTGTAAAATTTTACATTTTCCAGCGCAATTTTTAAATATCACACACCATTACAACTCCATCTACTCATTATACAACCTTAGTTATTTTATTTTATATTAAAACTTGATTAATACTCGATTAAAATTCGACGGCCATGATAAAAAACCGTGAGCGACAATAATCTGAAAATGAGATCATTAACACTACAGTTGATTCCATCGAAAACTTGTGAATTGTTAAAATTGATGAGGTGTAACCGACAATTCAGTTGTGAATAAAATGACGTTATAAATAGAGTTGGCAAATCGGTCCGCAAGTCACGGGCAGTGCCATATAGAGAAATACCCAAATACGTAAGCGAGGCTGGTTTACTATTTTAGCAAAGACTAACATTTGATTTTAGTCTACTGTTATGCCTTGTGGTGTGTACAACACAATTTATTCCTCTCCATTGTATTGTTGATAATTTTATTTGTTGTATTTTATTCTTGATATTAATTTAATAATAAAGTATGTCAGACCTACCCAAGGGTAAAAAACGGCCGTACGCTGACAAAGTGAATAAATTTATCAGTGAATTCCCGGATTTATTCTACAATGGTGCTATAAAAATTTGTAAGGTGTATGAGACAGACCTGATGTGCTGGGATAAACGTGATTGTAAACGTCACGTAAATTCTGTACAACATAAAACTAAAAAAAATGATGTGGTGCCTTCGACAACACAGTTTATGTTCGATTTACTTTTAATGCTGATTGACTGTGATGTTCCACTGCACATACTCGATAAACAACCATTTCAGGAGTTCTGGAATAAATACAATCCCACGGTAACGTTACCATGTCGCACAACGTTGCGTAACTATGTACCAACTGTAAGCTAAGACATTGTAAATAAGATCAAAATGTGTACTAAAAAATACACGGCTGTGGTTATGTGCTGACGAGACGACAGATTGTAAAAAAAAATCTATTTTAAATGTTACAGTACATGCACTGGACCCTCTTAAACTGACATTTCCACTGTTACTAGTTAGCAAAAGACTAACTGAGTGTACTGGCCAAAAATTTACGCTGGTGGTGCTGAAGACGTTAGAAAAATTTGAACCGTCAAAAAGTCAAGTGATGATATTTGTGACCGATGATGCCGCAACAATGCGTTTGGTAGGCCGTTCTCTTCAAGAGCACAGTTGTAGGTTGGTACATGTTATGTGTAAAGTGCATGCTTTACACCTTGTGGTAGAAACTATTCGACAAGGTTTTCCAGAGGTAGATGCATTAATAGCAAGTATAAAAAAAAGTGTTTTTTAAATCTCATAAACGTCTTCGCGCATCTCATGGTAAATGTCCCGGTATTCCCGAACCACCAGAGCTGATTCTTACACGTTAGGGAACATGGTTGAGGGCAGCTTTTTATTACGCTGAATATTTACAACAAATAAAAGCTGTGATATATAACTCAATCCAGACGAGGCTGCAGCTATTAGGGAAGCCAGACAAAATTCGAAGATGTTTCTGTTGAAACAGCTTTAAAAACTATTCACAAGAACTATAAAGGATTACATGACACCATACAAAACAGTGCGTTGTTGTTAGCGAAGTCACTGGAAATAGTGGTTGAAGTAAATCGTCTGCTACACTCTATAGGTGACGCAAAAAATGTGCCCATTGGAAAAAAGTTCGCACTTGTGTTAAAGCAAGACACTGGTTTTACCAGATTAAGACAAATTTGTGATGGTACTGATGGTGCATCTGAAGATCCATTAAGTGAGTTCAAATATTATTTTAAGCATGCTTGTATTACATCAAATGGTCGTTCTCAAAATATAAGCATATATTTTCACCACATCGAACATTAGTCTCGGAGACATCAATAGAAACATACATGTTGTTGTAAAGTTTTTACAGATATTTTCCAGTTTGTGGTAACCAAGCTAGTTAAGAGGGTAAGTTGTGCATACATTGTTACAAATTGTAACAGTTTATTGCTTTTATTACTAGTTAATTTATTTTATTACACTTATTTGATGCATACGCCTATGTTCTGCAGCGCATTTTTGCCAACTCTAGTTATAAATTAGTAAGCATCGAGATTTCATAATAGCACATGCTGATACGCCCAGCTGCAATTATTTCACATCTTGACAAGGTATTTTTTACACTATTTTTAATTTCATAAAAAAAAAGGCCTTAACTAACATTTTTCAGATTTTTATCAATTTTTGGATCTGTAAAATTTAGTAAAAGCCGCTTACGCCTTTTCTCATGATGCCACAAAATGTTTTCTATAAAAAATACAACAAATCAGAAATTTGCGGATATACTAAGTTTTCTTAAGTCAATGCAGGACTGTTTTTTAAAGCAATACACATGGAGGAACAAATTTAGAAAAAAATTGTACCTCACCTCGCATGTATCTTATCCTGAACCATATGTTTTAATTTTTGATAATAAACTGGGCCAGAATAAATGTATGCTTCTAAGGGTTCGCCTGTAATTCCTGAGTAAAACACATCTTTCCCTTGATAATTAAATCCATGCTTAATTAACTCCTCACTAACATCTTCTACTTTTGAGCCACCAAATGCCGTACCATAATGAAACTTTCCTAAAATAAAAATTTATATAAATTATGGTCAATAGATTTTACAGGGGAAACAAAAAATTCGTGAGATTTTGGGACTTTATACTGTTTTATTAAATTAAAGTGTTGCTGACGCCTTAAAAACAAACTGTAAATAATTTTTATTAAAATATTCAAAACAATTTAATTTAAACAGTATTGCATATGAAAGTTCAAGAACTTTTGATTCCCTTTAAGGGGTATATTTATACCTTCTACCAATCCTGCTTTTCCAGCCAATAATTCTATGAGCTTCCCTACTGTCATACGCGAGGGATAACCGTGAGGGTTCATTATTATATCAGGACAAATACCATATTCATTAAATGGCATATCTTCTTGTTCAACCACTAGACCTAAAAAAATACTATTATTTGAATTTTCCTTAAAATATTTCATATTTTGATAAATTTTTACCTACAACACCTTTCTGTCCATGCCTTGAACTGAATTTATCTCCAATTTCAGGCCTTCTAGTCTGCCTCAGTAATATTTTAATAAGGGTAGTATCTTCTTCATCTGTGCTAACCAAAACTTTTTCAATGTAGCTAGGCTCATTATTTCGGTAACTAATCGGAAGGTCTTTATATTCTATGGATGTATTGGTGCTACCAGGGACAGCTGATATTGTTGGTATAGATTTATTAACCAGAACCTGTTTAAACAACAAAACAGTTATGTCATAATAATCTTTCTTAATGTATAAGATTCTGAAAACATCATTATAAATGGTTGCACTGTTGTCTATTTTTAGAAAAATGTGAATACAAACATTAATACAAAAACAATGTAAAAATAAACTAATTGTAAATATAAATAACTCTGTCAATAATAACATATTTATAGGCAAGAAGGCATATTCTATGATGTATCCTCTTGTGTTAATATAACAGGGTTGTTAAATCTCATAGTCAATCCGAAACCGCCTTTTGAAAAATCTTTTCTCTGGCCATAACTCTTAACAGCCCTGTTATAATAACGTAAGAGGATACATCATAGGCCTGATTGTAAAATCTTAGCATAGGGTTATAATGAAATTTCAACTTAATAGTTTGGTACAATGCCAGTAACAAATTTTTAATCTAGATATTTGGATAATGTGTTCTCTGGAAGTTTAATAAACTACCCTAAATAAAACGAAATATAATAAGTATAACAAAGAAAAATATAATTAAATTACCTGTCTGTTATTAATTAATTCCCCTGGAGCTACAATACCATCGTTATCAAGACAAGAGTGCTTCCACATGGGTCGATTGGTAATAGTATCAATCATTGGACCTTGAATTCTATCAAAAGTTTGGTTAGGATATCGTTTCATAATACATTTTGAATTTTTGTAAACCAAACATCTTCCAAAACCTCTGTCTATAGATGCTTTATTCAAAATTAGAGCATCTTCTATATCATAACCGCTGTAGCTCATAACAGCAATTGTAGCATTTTGACCTGCAGGGAGCTTATCAAAATTTGTAAGCTCTATTGATTTTGTTTTTACCATAGGGGCTTGAGGATATACCAGATTATACAGCAACGTGTCCATTCTGTTTTTCTGATTGTATCCAATCGTACCTATTATGAGATTAGAGAAGTATATGTCAATTGATGGAAAAAGTAATATACAGAGTGCTTCAAACTGGGAGGGATGGAGGTTGCTTAGAAAAGGCTAATAGCACATTCTTAAGGTTAATTTTCAAGAAACATCAAACGGTCAAAAGTTCATTTCAAACTATCATTTATAAGATACAAACACAAATTTTATTTTCCAAGTTTTGGAAAATTTACATAATTTATATGAAAATCATATATTTATAAATAAATGAAATACAAATCTTTTACGAAAATGGGGAGTTTAACTTTTGTAAAGTGAATAAAATTAGACGTCATTACAACACTATGGTTTCTACAGTATTCATTATGTAAAAGAATAATATGATTTTTCGTGTTGTTTCACTCTTTAAAATGTTTGACAACTGCTTGACTATGATGGCAAACATATGTCAGCTGAGAGAGCGTTGACATTTTTTTCAAAATTTCTATTTGTAACCATAAAAATTTTAGAGTTCTTATTGTTTTTGTTATATAGTAGAATGGTCTCGTATAAAGCCTATTAAATTAAAATAATACTGAATATAATAGTTGCAAACATTTTGTTTATTAATTATATCCTAAATAAAATTGTTTAGATTCATTATACTTACTTTGAAAATGTCCATCAATTTATTTACAATCATATGTTTAAATAATAATAATAATTAATTTCAAAATACTGAGTTTTTTGTCCACATATATCACTTTAGGCATTATTATTCAAGCAATCACATACTTTTGTAAATATGTATGTCATCGGTGTGAAATTACAAATATTTTCTGATTATGACATGACATTTTTGTTAAAATATGATATGAATTAAAAAGTTTCACAACACAACAATTTGAATTTGACACACAATTACTAAAATACCTAATCTTACAATATTTGATGCTGTCAATCCGTTGTTAATCATTACCATGAACGAACCATCACGAAAAATCATAGCCACCCTTTATTTTTTAACATAATGAATTGACTATGTAATCCACAAATCGGTTATTTAAAAAACAAAACAAAACATTTCAAAACTACAATAATGAATGAATCAGCCAATGAACTATTTGGATATAGAAAAAAAAACATAAAACACCACATAAGTTAGACAACCCCAAACCAAAGCCGAAGCTGCACGGACAGGGGTTACACAATCGGCTTTGTCAGAATCGAAACCAGGATTTGAACCCGGGTATCGATAGGCAATAAACCAGCTACGCTTTGTCACTTAACGCTCTGGCCAACTGCTCAACCTAGATGAAATTAAATTATTTTAATACACATTTCCTACCATGATAAATTTTAAGAAAATATTGTTGTTGATCCTCAAATATTGGGGAAAATAACAAAGTGTTAGGACAACTAAAAACTATATGTATTTAACTCAACCACGACTATTTATGAGTAATTTAGATCTAGAAGTGAAATATTGAAACCCTATGTACAAACGTAAATCAACATACCCATAGCTTGTTTACCCATGGCACACTGGTATGTATTTCTTGGTGACTGATTATGATGTGGGTATGGTACTAAACCAGCACAGACACCTAACAGAGTAAAACTAGCAATTTCCAAATGAGTTGTTTGCAGTGTTATATCTTTTTCATGACAAGCTATATAACTGTCATTCTCTTCATTCACATCCAAAAATTCAATCAATCCTAGAAAAACCATTTTACTTAGGTTTATAAAGAAATACATAAATACATACATAAGAAATACATAAAGAAATACTTACCATCATGTAAAAAGTCTTCAAAACCCCGTACTCCTTTTTCTAATTCAAAAATATGTTCCTCTGTGACTAGGGGGCAGCCGTTGTTTACAATTATGTATGGCCTACAAAGCCTTCCTCCATCTGAGCTAATATAAACACATTTATGCAAGTAACTTGGATATATTGAAACGTAACCAGAAATAAAACCTTTTCTACGCATCATCCTAAATACTTTGATTAATTTTTTATACTGTCTTGTTATACCTAATATATTACCTAAAATAAGAGTATTGAGGAGAATAGCCATTTTTAAAAGTACACTGAATGTCTTTGCACCAAAATTGCTGACGACATGGTAATGAAAAAAAAAAAACGAGATCAAACGAAAACCTCACTAGATATTAAGTGCAAGAAAGTGGACTATAAGTGTCAGGGAAAATAATAAAGTTCACCCAATGAATTTATGCTTGTATTGCATTAGTAGTAGCATCGACTTACAGACTATTATCTATTTTCTACCATCTTTTTTCTTCGTATACAAGTTTCTATTTTAATGTTAAGAATATTTGTATGCGAAAAAAAAATAATGGATGACAATTTGTACTGTGATGCAGTGCAGCAGAATGAGAATTACTTTAACAAAAACGTGAAATCCATACAATGTGACAAATTGTGCTATCCTTTGATTTTGTTTTCCTAATGCTTTTTGTACATCACCATATCACCAAGTTTGTACATTCATCTTACCATTAAGAAAAACTATGAAAGCAGATGGAGAATGTATTGATAAACTTGCTACCATATTGATATCCTGAACTCCGGCATTATTTGCCAATCTTGTCAATGGATATTCATCCACCTCAGTTGTTATATGTGTCATTAAAGCTAAATTTTTTACCAAACCACAGGCCTAGAAAATTTAATTATTACTACCATAAATTTGGGTGTGTTTCATTTACTAGAACTAGTGTAACATACCAGCACGCAAGCACAAAATTTAACTTATAAATTTCCTGTGCAAATGCACAACAGCTATACCAAACACTCATTATCACATCTAAATTACTAAATTACTAATATTAATAGCAATTGCTAATACCCAAATTAAGCCAATTTAAAGTGGGCGCTTGCACTCCCTCGTCAACCAGGATAGTTATAAATCACTGTTAAAATTTTTCTGTTAGTAATAATTAAAAAATGAAAACATTAGGTTCATTCTAAGTATCATATAGATTTAATATATAAAAATACAGACAATACTGATGCGTATTTTTTTTAAACTAAGACAATACGAATATTTTATTTGGTGTCATTTTATGAAACTAAATAATCGTATTTCTTTGCTTTTAAAAAAAATACGCATCAGATTGCCTGTAATTTTCTAAATTAAATCTATGTGGTATTTAGAATGAACCTAATGTTTTCGTTTTTTGATATTACTGACAGAAAAATTTTAACAGTGATTTATAAATTTAAGTTGAATATCCTCTTGGCAACATTTTGCAGAAATCATGGAGGTGCTGCCATATACGGACTATGGAAAAACGTTGAATCTGTCAAAATATACTTCTGAACTGTCATGTGAATATGCTGGTTATAGTACTAAGCTAATAATAATTAACAAAAATTTTCAGTTAATATTATTTTTCATTTCACTCAGTACTAAGCTATTTGCAAAGAAGGTACCATTTTTACTTATTTACCGATCATGTGCGCATAATGTAAATAATCAGTTTGAAACTTTCATTAACTCACTTAATGCTATTTTATACCAGGTAACCCAGAAGCATGAATTTATTTTACTTTGTGGTGACTTGAATGTCAATAATCTGGAAAATTCTATAGAAAAAAAAACTACTAAATGATATTTTAACAGTTTCAATTTGAAATACATTTTACCTTCTGAACCTACTAAGGAAGTCTTTAATAATAAGCCCTCAGCACTCGACTATGTAATTACTATTGCCACGTGTTTTGAAGCTTGTAACTTAGATATAAGAGTTTCTGATCACAAAGCCCAACATATTAGTGCTTTTATGCCTTATGAACAAACAACGGAAAAATCTAAAACCTTTATTAAAAAGAGGTACTTTTCGGAAGAAAATCTGTATAATTTAAAAATATTCCCTCTAGAACAGATCTTAGCTCTTTGTACAATTTAACTGAAATTAACAATGCCTGGCTTCATTTCTGGTCTAATTTTAAATACTGCTTAGATCTAACTTGTACTATTAAAAAAGTTAATGTCCTGTTAATGGATCGAGCCTAACTTAGTTAAAGAAAGTCAGAATCTAAAAAATTTATTTTGGATTAGTAAGAATGCCGGCACTGAGGAACATAAAATTCATTATCAGGTTGCTAAAAAACTATTTCCTGAAAGAGTACAGAACAATTTTTTTAAGAACAAAATTATAAACTCCGCTAATTATATGAAAACTATTTGGCAGGTCATAAATACTAATCTTGGTAAAATAAAACAAAAGATTGCTCCATCTGTAATAACCTCAGGAGACAACTGTATTAGTGAAACCTTGGAAATTAGTAATGTGTTTTATGAATACTATACTACTAGCGTCGAGCAATTACTCGCTGAGAAACTAGATCCAAATTTTACAGGCTGCACTCTACCTGATTCGGTTCTTAATTCCATCTTTGTTGAAGAATTAACGATCGATGAAATGTCTGAGACAATCTCGCAACTAAAAAACAAATCTGCTTGTAGTGGTCTGGATGATAAACCGATCTTTGCCCTTGAATTTATCTGGGAATATATCAAATCTACCCTGTGTTTTCTCTTTATTATTTCTTTGAAAACAGGAGTTTTTCCAGATAAGCTAAAAATAGGCGAAGTCATACCAGTTTATGTGACCCTGAATTACTGGAAAACTATGTCTATAATGGGATTACTGACTTTCCCTAAAATTCTTGAGAAAATGGTTGTTAACCGAATGGAAACCTTCTTAAATAAACATAAACAGTTGTCAACAAATCAACATGGATTTAGGAAAAACCACTCTACCAATACTGCAGCTTTTCAACTTGTCGAATTCATCTATAAATCATTAGATGGACACAACTGCACATTAGTTTTGTTTTTCAATCTCTCTCGTGCCTTCGATTGTGTGGATGCTGAAACCTGGTACAAAAATTGCATAACATGGGCATTAGAGGTTGCATGAATGACTGGACACTTTCTTTTCTGACCAAGAGTAAGATCAGAGTTAAAATTGGGTAAGAACTTTCGGAAGTGGGAGAGATGAAATATGGTGTCCCTCAAGGCAGTGTTCTATCTCCCCTTCTATTTACATTATTCATCAATGATATGAAAAGTACTACAAAATAATGTCAATATGCAATTAGACCTTTACTAGAATGCACAGATGGTGCTCTCTGAATTCTATACTTGGTGTAGTAAAAACAAGCTTGTTCTTAATCCATCTAAAACGCACTACATTATTTTCTCAAAAAGACTTAAAGCTTCTGAATTCAATCTAAAACTAAATGACTCTGTGCTAGAAAGATTGGATAACTCTAAGTTTTTAGGTCTCTACGTTGATCATCAATTAACCTGGGAAACACATGTTGGTTTTGTGACCAAAAAGTTAAATTCTGCATATTTCGCAATAGTCCATCTAAAAAATACCTTAGCTGGTAAAAATCCTCTGAATATCTATTACGCCTTGGCATATTCTTAGTTAAACTAAATAGTAATTTACTGGGGCCAAACAACTGAAATGAATCGTATTTTTGTTATACAAAAAAGAATAACTTTTTTTATAAATATTAGTGAACATTTACATGAATGAGTTGCTTTTTCGTAACTATAAGAATATTCTTTTTAAAATGAATTCATTGAGAAAATGTTTACAAAAAAATCTAGAAAAAAATAAACTATTAAATTTATAAAAAGGGTCGGGTAAAAGCTGAATTTTAATGGAAAACGCTATAGAACAGTATTTTTGTTGTTGATTGTGTTTAAAATATAAGAGCCTCCTCAAAGTACATAGATTTGATAAGAAATGAATAAGATATCTTCTACAAGCTACGCCAATCTATGTAATGAGATAGAATTTGCATATGTAGAATTAATATATTACACGTAATTAAAAAACTGAATTTTCTACTTCAGCACAGTTATATTACTTTAACACTGACATAGTTTTCCACTAAACACCAAAACACTATATAGTGCACTCGACGCGCGTTTCGCCAACTAAGTTGGCATCATCTGGAGATGATTAAAACTAAACTTATGCTAACAATCTACCCTATTTATATCTAAACTATTGTCACGGTTTGGTGAACCGTGACCCATTAACCAATAAAGTGGGCTATTTGGGATAGGCCCTCTGTCACTATTCATACTATTTTTACACTTTATGATTTCCAAGTTTTCAAATGCATCCAACTGTCTAGTATTTGTTATATTCCTAATTAATCTTAAATTGCTAATATCTATTTTGTGGTTGTTCTCAAATGCATGTTGGGCTACACTAGACTTATCTGTTCTACCATATTTGAGATGGGCCATATGTTCTTTGAATCTAGTTTGAATTGATCGTCTAGTTTGTCCAACATATTTTTGATTACAGTCCTTACAGATAATTTCATAAATTCGTATATTACTTTAAAAGATTGTATAAACAATGATACACAAATGAGGATTTTAGGTCAGGTCATAAACATCAAGAATGCTGACAACTCGATGACATTCTCAGAATAAACAAAACTTTATAAGAATGACTTTTCTCAGAAAAATAAAAAGTATTAGGTACTCCACCAGGGGACACACTGTATATTAGGGTGGTCCTTATTTATAGCAGTGGGGGAAAAATCCTAAATTTTTTTTAGACAAGATTAATTTTGTTCTTTTGTATAGTAGAATAAAACACTGAACATTTGAACTTGATCAGACTATATTGTGTCAAAATCGATTCAGTTAGAAATTATTTTTATTCCATACAATTTTATGTTTTTGCTTAGTTGAGCCAATCTGCTTGAAAAAATGCATAAATAAGCAATATTAAAGTTTATTTCAAACTTATTTGCAACATAAAAAACGTCGGTTTCTTTGATCATTTTACTGCTATCAAAGTCGACGTTTTTTATGTGGTAAATAAGTTTGAAATAAACGTTACACAAATTTAGAATAATAGCAAAGAATTTTAATTTATATTTCACTAAAATATATATACAGTCCACCCACATTATAGAATAGAAGAAAACATTTTCACCAAAAACACACTATACAAATACTCAACAATAGTAGATTTCAATATAAACAATAGAGTTAAAAAAAGACAACTAAATAGCTTTATACAGAATACAAATTTTTGCAAATACAAAACGTTGCGTACATTTATAATGCCACACAATAATGACACTACTCCAGACACACACTATACACAAGAATTGCCACTCTTTATAATACAATTAATAAAGAAAAAAAGAAGAATGTATAGAGAGTATAGAAACAATAATGATCCATCTACAAAAACCGAAATAAATAAATTTAATAAAAATATTCAATATCTAATTCAACAATTCAAAACACAAATGGACACGACATGTGAAGAAATTAACAAAAAAAATGGCAAAAATTATTGGCAGGAAATAAAAAAATTTTCAAAATACAAGAATGCATGAAAATATAACAATCAAAGAGAATGGCCAGACACATGATCCACCAGACGAAAAAGCTTATGTATTTGCTAAACACTTCAAAAAACTTACCAAGAATCACACGATATAACCGTTGATAATGACCATTATAATACTGTTCAAGAATGATATGACACATAAATCAACCAGCCCGTTTTAATGGAAGATTGCATAATAGAGAAAACAGAATACTTCGAGGTAGTAAATCAAGGCAAAAATACAGCACCAAGGTACGACTATGTTACAAGTGACATCATAAGAAAGTTGGATATCCAGATTCATCTACACATCAACATTTACCAATATTGTTTTAAATATCAATACTTCCCAGAAGAATGGAAATCTGGAACTATAGTTACAATACCTAAAGCTAGTGCCGATCATTCAAAAACAACAAATTATATACCGATTACCCTGCTACCGCTTGGAAAAAAATTTGAAAAAGCTTATTAAACACAGACTTCAAGAAAATGTTGGCCACCAAATCCCTAACTATCAGTTCGGTTTCAAGTCCAGATGCTCAACAAACCATCCCTTATCAATATTAACAAACAACATCGAAACGCTCAAAACTAAATGGAAACAAAACTGTTGCCCTTTTTATGGATATCACTAAAGCTTTCAATAGTGTATGGCATAATGGTTTGCTATGAATTTACACCAGAACAAGGTCTTCCACTCTCACCCCTCCTATACAATATTTACTGTTCAAACATCTATCACCACAATCCACATTACTTTACACATGATGCATACATACTACAGTTTGCAGATGATACCACCCTGATATCACACGATAAGTCAGTAAATGGTGCAATGGAAAATCTTCAAAATTTTGTCAATGCCACAATCTAACGATTGGTTTAATAAATGGAGACTTAAACCTAACCCCTCAAAGTCACACATTATCTTTTACCACTCTATTTCCACAAACTCCCCTACGCTAAATATGCTCAATAATATTAGTCATGCCGAAACATTCACAAAATATCTGGGAGTTATTATGGATCATAAAATAAATTTCAATTATCACACGGCTAAAGTAAAACAAACAATTACCAAAGCCAAACATTTCAGATGTTTGACATATAAGAATAGAGGAATAAATCTACATACCATGTGCAAAATTTACAAACTAATTTGCAGACCTATTATTGAATATTCTCCAAAATCTAAAAAAAACCTGCTCTAAAAACCTACAAATAGCCGAAACTAATGCGATCCGCACAATTATTAAAATTCCCAATTACATAATCCACCAAATGAATTACTCTATCAACAAACCCACATACAACCCATCCAAGAGAGACTATCCATTCTTACACAAAAATATTGCAAAAAACCACATAACAAGGATTTTGTTGACCAGTACTGTATTAAAAGAGTGAATAGAAGAAGCAGATACAAGCATCCAGAAATTACACTTTGTGAAAAAAATCTCTAATATGCAATGAATTATACATTGTATTTAATTGTATTTGTGTGTTTGTGTGCTCGCGTAAGCGTGCGTTTGTATTACATTAACTGCGGCGGAATATCATATGAATAGGACCTAACTTGTGACAGATTTCTCAGTCCGTCACAATTTTCTGAATGCAGAAATGGATTCAGGATAGTTCTTTAACCTAAAAACAGTAAAATAAAAAAATCCGTCAGAATTCGGTTACACATCCATTGTGTATATTTATCCGAACCAGGTATAAATGTAACGGATCTAGAATTTTGTGGTTTCAGCGCCTTCTAGGGAAGTGTATCTTTAGCGAGTGCGACATTAATGAGGGCTACCACGCTTGAATTCACCAAGAGAGGCGCTAGTGTACGGAAAGGCAATGTCACTGAACGTTAATATTTACTATGGCTTTTTAACGCTAGTTTTTAGTATTTTTTATAAAAATTAGCTGAAAAACATTTAACACAATGATGACAGAAGGGGAAGTAGTAATTTACTTGTTCAGTAGGGAAATTATTGTACTTATCAGAGGTGTCTTATGTCATTAAAGTTAGGTTATATTACGAATGAGCATGATGAAAACAACGAATGTACATGATTATTACTCACGATTTTCTGTAGTAGACTCCTTTGGTAACGCATAATCGTCAGGATTAAAATGTTTCTTACAAACACACGAATGTTTCAAGGAGTAAAGTTATCGCTATCAACCACTGTTTTAGGCGAGTTTTGTCTCTCAGAAGCATATGTCCGCCTTTGTTTCTGAACAAAAATGGAACTGCACAACACTGAGGCATAATTAACAAGTTTTTTTATTTACTGGTGTAGGAAATTATAATAAAACCCTATAAACTTTTCCCGCGCCTAACAATAACTTTTGACATGACCTTACTCGGCCAGTGGCGCCAACTGGTGAGCCTAAAAACGTTAGCCCTCATTGTGGCGGTCCTGCAATAAATGAGGAGAGGGATAAATAGTCTCCATTTTAATCGTTTAGGATTCTATTTACGGATTTGTAGTAGGTGACAGATTTGTAATGTGTTTTAAATTATGGCGGATTTTTAGAAATCAAATAAAAAGCTCTATGATATGAACTTATATCCATTGAATTATATAACTGAATTTGTGGTAATACTTATTAACATTTACATGATATGATTAACTGAATACTTTAGATAATATTAATATAAACATTGCGGTGCACCCTGGACAGACAGAGACAACTCTGTCTGACAGATGTCGGCTATGGATACCAGGCTAATCACCCTGGTACTCCAAGCCTCTGGTTCTAGCCAGCAATAAAGGAAGGGACCCTCAAAAATCGACCCCAACTGGATGTGGGTTACGGACAGGTGGGAGGGTCCTCACAGGAACGTCTCAATGACAATGACCGCAATAAACAAGGATGCTTTAGGTGGACGAAGGAACTACGGAATGATTTGCTGACCTGCTACGAGAGCAGCAAACCTGCGCGAAGAGGACACATGGCGCGATTGCATGCACTTTAGTGCGAAGGCACCCAAAACATCTCGCCTTCTCTTAGCAACACCTAAGAGATCGTGTATCCTGCCCAGAATAGGGCAGGTTACGTAAGTACCTCGTCAGCAAGAAGAAATGCCAGCCACACTTCCACCGTGGCAACTGAGAGCTGATGGAATGACCTCGTAAAGCACACCGAAGTAGAACTAAGTGCAAGGGTAAGCTTTAATATCAGAGCTACCCTAAAGCCACAATACCTGGCTGAGGAACTCTCAGAAGATGCAGACATATGGCAGATTAACTATGCCGGTTACAACGCCGCAAACCAACTCGTCCCCCGCAAGAGGAAAACACCTCAAATAGGGTTTAGAAAGCTGTATGAGTATGTAAAAAGGATCAAATGCAAAATACAGTCGGCCATAGAACATGCTTCTCGGATTCAAAGGATTACATAACAAAGGGCAAATTTTTTATCCAAAAAAATCCGGTGCACAGCAGCCAGACTAAGACGCCAACACCACAACCTAATTATGAAAGTGTTGTGTACAATCAAGCAACACTGTCTATTCGAGCGTTTATGACTATTAAAAAATGGCCTGAAAAGTCGAGTGAGAGGTATGAAACAAAACACTTTGTTCTGACGAATCCATCTCACCTGCTTCAAGAAACTTCTCGAAGAGAACCTATAAAACGACGCGTTCATTTAATAGGTGTGTTCTTTCTAAGTGAGATCTCAGCCAATCTGTTATTTTACGGTTACACTGCATAAATAAAAGCATAATTTCATTTAGTATAGCCTCCGTAACCATAAAACTACTTAGATTAACTGAGATCTCAGGTAGAAACAACGCACTTGATAGCGACACTCCAGCAATCGCATACATTGAGACCTTCTACTGTAGACATCTTGGAGGATCTGAAGAAGTGTGTTGGGCAATCAGTACAGAGGAAGTCCAACAAGCTCTCGTTGGCACTAAAAACTTTCGCTGTCCCAGACCCATAAGGTATAAAATGCTGGTGCTGCAAGAAATTTTGTTCCATTCATCGCCGTTTGGCTCACGTTTTCAACACATGGTTGAACAAACAAGAGACAGCAGATTCTGGACTGGTTTGTCAAGTGATTATCCAAAAAGTTAATTCAATGGTATTTCATCCATAATACTGCAATTTTAATTAACATGCCAAAAAATAAATGATGAACCTTCAGTTCCTCGAATGTCTCAAGATAGGGGGCTTAATCTTTGATCATTTGTTGAAAAGTGATGGAAAGAAGAAAGCAATGGTGCACAAATCATCAATAGGAAATGAATGAAGAAATAGAACAAAAGTACAAGATATTCCACATTTCATTGCTAAAAATTTTCCTGTTGAACTTTTCAGGCCAAACTCATTAAGAAAGATTTGATATTTCGATGGAATTTTTGCTAATGAATTCAAGCACATGGAAAAACGATGAAAATTACAAAAGTGCCCCAACAAATTATCACATCCTTAAAGGTCTGCACGATACTGTCGAAATGAGAATGAAATTAATGGCAGTGTTTAACAATAAGATTATTAAAAATGAAAAGCAGAAAAAAAATTATTATTCATTTTAATGATTTACCTTCCTTTAAAACAAAGAAAAATTATAATAACAGAAAATTGTATAGTTAATTTGTTTGTCATTGATAAGATAATAGAACAACTAAAAATGTGAAAACAGTATAAATTTTGTAACGTAAGTAGGTTAATCCCATATGAGTAATTATTAATGATAAGACAAACAGGAAAATTCTCATAAAATTCCTTTATTGGTGTGACCAATTCTGTTTGTCTTATCAAGTATAAATTTTATTGCTACAAATAATTTTATAAATTTTGTTCTTAATACAATATTTTTTTCAGACAGTACAATACCCGGACCACAATCAAGCACCGTTATATATAACGTATATTTAATTCTCTAATATAGTAGGGCAAGTTTAAATTTGATATTTCATAACTTTTTTTTTATTTAGCATACATTTTTGGGTTAAATTTAAACTTTGGTTAATAGTGATGCGCCGATATGAAATATTTAGTAGTACATTAACTACTTTTTGAACTCGTTGACGTATTTTATTGAAATATAATTTAAATGTCTTAGATATATTTGAAAATCGTGTGGGATATAATTTACTTTGTGGTAAAAGATCATTGGAACACTAGCAGATCTAATTTTTTTTTTTGCAAATGAATATTTTCCAAACTTTTATGCTTATTCAGCATGGGTTAATATCATCCGATCGGTCTTAAATTTTCAGCATTTTAGTCTGTTATTTTCATCTTGAAAATAAGGACCACTCTATTCTACTATTTATTAAACCAAATAATCATCAATAAAACAAATCTTGGTTACAAAAACTAATATTACCTCTCCTTCTGGAGTGTCACTTGGACATAACATTCCCCACTGACTTGGTTGTAACGATCTTGGCCCAGATACTTTCCTAGTTTTCTCAAATTGAGAATTCACTCTTGTCATCATACCAAGTGCAGAAATATAACTTAACCTCGATAATACTTGAGTTACACCTAATCTTTCCATTCTAAAACGTTTAATGGTCCAGTTCCCCTACAAAAGATTTTACATCAATTTTAAATTATTATTTCTGCAAGAGAATTTATACCGTAGATATTGCAAAAACTAAACAGCTTGTTATTAAATCTGATCTCATATACTTAACAACATCAAATTGGGTGGCTCTAATTTTTGGTATGGTTTTTTCTGCAATTGCTTTTAGCTCCCCAATTAAACCTCTTAAAAACATCCTCAAACATTAATGAAATCAAGGACCCAGCTAATTCAAGTCTTTTGTTTCCGTAATAATCTCTATCATCAAGGAATTTTTTATCATTTTGTGCTTCGATAACTCTTTTCACCTAAAAAAAAAAAAAAGAGTATATACTTACATTCAAACATAATACTACTTACAAACCATAAGTCCCAAATAAATTGCTTTAAGTCTAAAATTATACTGCTCAACAGGCACATGTGCTAAAACCGTTGTTGCTAAAAAATCTCTCGCTTCCTCTGTTGGAGATTTAACTTTTGAGGCAGCAGTAACATATCGTTTTGCAACCAATTTGGTTCCTAGATATTTTAATGCTGACTCCTGAGTATAAATCTTTAAATTATGGCATTCTTCTAATGTAGGGGTTAGTTTATTTATATCGGGTATACCAATTAATTCGCATATTTCACGATCATTTATCACATCTAATGCTTTAAAAATTATTGATACTGGAATAGGCTAAAAAAAGTTTTAATATGTTAGGAAACTTTGGGAATCAATAGAATGGCTAAAATTAAAGCAGAAGCCTCTGTTGCTGAGACGTTTCGTTGAAGTGAGCAAAGTAATTTAAGCATTTAAAAAGACTTACCAACTATAAAGAATGTCTAGCATCGTTAAAGTAAAAGTAGGAACTAAATTATATTACAAATGTGTTTGGGTGATGTTAACTATATTAATCGTATAACTTATAGTCTGCTTCAACGTATATTCATTATTAATAATCTTAATCTAGAAGTAATGTATTGCACAGTTATTAAAAGATAGAGAAAAAAAATTAAAATCTGTTTTAAACGTTCAACTATAACATATGAATCTACTCACTAGAAAACAAAATATCTAATTTATTTATTTTAACACGTTTCTATATATATCACTAAGATATGCTTTGTCCATAAACCATATGTATACTGCCAAGTGTAGCCAATTAGAAAAAGAATATGAGCAATGGTTGTGAATTAGAATGAAATGAGATGGAATGACATACCCATCGAACACAGGGATAGGTTCAGTCTATGCTCCTCCAGCCAGCTACAATACACACTATTACGTCCATCTCGTTTGTTCAATCGGTCTTTGTTAACAGTGTTGGCCACATTAGCCGTTTTACACACGGTATGCCTTAGAGAACAATCATAAAGTTGATTTTAAAAATGTTAAAGGTTTGTGTAACGAAGCATATCTAAGTAAAAGATTGTTACTAGAAATGATTTATATCAATAAGACAAAAAATTATATTCATTTAAAATCAGATGTAGCAGATCTTAGTAATATATAGAGAAACGTGTTAATAAAAATAAAAAATGTTAGATATTTTGTTTTCTAGTGAGTAGATTTATAAGTTAAAGTTCAATGTTTAAAACAGATTTTAATTATCATTTTCTCTATCTTTTAATAATTGTGCAATATATTACTTCTAGATTAAGATTATTAACAACGAATATATGTTGAGCGGAGTATAAGTCATACGACTCATATAGTTAACATGATCCAAACACATTTGTATATAATTTAGTTCCTACTTTTACTTTAACGACAACAGACATTTTATTTTTATATAAAAATTTATTAAAAAAATTCAGTTTTGTTTTCATGTGCTCTTATAATATTAAAAAAAAAGTGTGACAAACCAGGTGATTGGGAATATTTTTTTTAACTAGAGTTTTTTATAGTTGGTATGTTTTTTTTAAATGTTTATATTACTTTGCTCTTTGTTATCATGTATAAACAACAGTTTTGTATGATTTTTGATATTTAATGGTATTGTAGGCTCTGAAGAAGTTGAATAAAATCAACAAAGCGCGTCAGCTGTATTAAATTGTATTATTTTTTGTTCAAACAACCCCAAAATTGACCATTACATATAAAATATTTTACTGAACACGAAATTAAATTGCAGAATTGTTTTTAACAGTTTTATTCATTCCAAAAGCCTCTTGGAATAATATTGACACATACTGTACATTAATAAGAAGTATTCTTACATCTGTAAATATGTTGTGTCCCATAAAATACTTGTTGCCTTTTACAAAAACATTAGTTCTTGATTTCTTCTCATGGGTAGAACTTGTGACCTGACATTGAATTCCAAACTTCGCCTCTTCAACAATCATTCTATTTTTTGAAAGTTGTTCTTGAATTAAAATAACTTTTTCTTGTCCCTTAACAACAAAGTATCCACCAGGATCTAAAGGACATTCATTCATCTTTGCCAATTCATATTCCGACTTATTACTTAAAACACAGTTAGATGACCTCAACATAATCGGCATCCTGTAAAATAAGACCATTTAATATAAACTTTCAATTATACTTTTTGCAATTTAACAGTATAGTTAGGTTAGGTTAAGTTTTCTGTGAGTGGGTCCCCGTGGACCCTCCACTGTGGCCATCAGAAGACCTCTTGTGGCTCACTCCTAGTTCCTATTTCACCCAATAAGTTCAGTCTCTTAATGAAATAACTTTATGGGGTGAAAATGTGTCCAGATCCTCTGGCAGCAGTTACCCTTTGCCAAATGTTGAGATTTGGATCCTCTCCACAGCGGGACAGGTGCATAAGATGTGGTCTGCCTTCTCATCACCTCCAGGTATAGACGGCACTCTTCTCATCACCTCCAGGTATAGACTGCAGTTGGCGTTTTCCGCTAGGCCGAGTTTATGCATATGAAAGATGGTCGGCAATGCCCCGTTTATAGGCCTGTTAGAGTTTTCAAGTTTACCTACCTTTAAAAGTTTCTTAGCTCTTGATTTCAAAAGGTATTTTATAAACGCCTTCTAATGAACTAATCCTGGTAACTCTTGCCAATATTGGAGAGTTTTCCTTTCAGCCCAAGCTGAGATAGCCATTTTAGCAGTATTTGAAGATATGCCAAGTATCGGTTCTGGTCTGATGATTCGTGATACAGCTCCTTCTCTGACCACGTAGTTGGCTATTTCGTTATCTTCTATATCAGAGAGGCCGGGTATCCAGACCAGAGTCACTTTGTTGTTTTTGCTCAAATGATTCAGAGCCTTCTGACAGTTCCATACCGATTTAGAGTTACACCGTAGGAGCCAAGAGCTTTTATAACTGCTTGGTTATCTGAGATAAATTTTATTGATCTGCGTGTAAGATGCATATATTTCAGCCTTCGCACACACAATTCAATGGCATAAACCTCGGCCTGAAAAACAGTTGCATTGATACCTAGGCTTGAGAATATCCTCACCCTTGGTCTGTAACCATGTACGCCGGTTCTTGTTCCCTCGTGAGTTTTGGAGCCGTCTGTAAACCAGTGACTGTCTGCCCTTAGTAGGTCAGCTTTATTCCGATCCCACTCATCTCTTTCCGGAGAAAGGATGTTGAAGGTCAGCTTGTAGTTGGTCATGGTAGGTAAGTATCCGAGGGCATTTCCAGGTTGCTGTGATTCTCTATGTCGTCCAGCAACCTGTTCCGCTCCATGATATTAGTCTGCGGCATATTAATGGCCGTTTGTTGCAGTCTGTAGGTTGCCCACCTGACTCTCTCTCTCTAAATATATATGAAGAGGGGGTAAATCCAGGAGGATTTCCATTGCATAAAGGTATAGTACACTCCAGAAATAACATCTCTTTACAAAGCCATGAATTATACAGTAATTAAGAATTAAAAACACCAAGGTTTGATATTTACCACTTTTGAAGGCTGGTCCCCTAGCCATCAAAAGCAGTGGGTATGATATTTAATACGCGTGTAATTTAAGGATTGTGCAAATAAATTTTACATTGATGGTCTATTTTACCTATTAGATTTCAATAATTGTTTTAACACCCTTTTTATTAAAATAAGTCAATACCTAAATAACGATTAGACGATTAAGACAAATTATACTTATCGATAAGAATACCTTCCAATTAATAAGCCAGTTTTTGAGACTCGCTGAGAACCTCTTGTATATTCAATATCTACCGAAATAGGTGCTGAATATGTCATGTCTCTCAAGCGGCATTCGTGGGGTGTTGTAGGTTTACTAATATTAAAACCTTCATCAACATCGGGATTACCTACATGGACATTTGTATATCTAAAAAATTACCAAGATTTACTTTATTCAAAAATATTAAAAAATATATTAATATATTATTAATATTTATTTTATGTAAATTTTTATTTAATTGAGCACTTTTTGTTTATAAACTAGGTATACCCAGTTCATACAGATTTGGATATCTGTGCATTATTGAGCAATATAAAAAATTACTTACTTGATATAGAACAGAGGATCTGCGTCACATGTAACTTTATTATTAGCTTCAACGATTTTCTTTATTTCTACATTAATGAAATAGTTAAAAGAATCTATATGTTGTTTAACTAATCCTTTGATTTTTAGAAATGCTGGAACCAATTTCCATTTTTCCTATATTATTAAAAGTATTATTAAAACCGTTTTATATCTGAAATTCCTAAAACTAACCTCAATTTCTTTTATGGGTTTATGGTAATATTTGGAATCACCGAAAACATCCATATTTAATTCTTCTGGCATGATTGAATTTCCTTAGATTTTAAATTTAATTTATAGTTTAACAAAGCACGAAAAATTGTAAATAAAGGTTATGTTCACTCATAAAAACAAAGGATCAAGGGTTTTTTGGCGAGGAAAACCGCTTCAACCAGAGACAACCACGAGACAATCACAAGTACATATAAAAATTTGTTCGGTTTTAGGTATAATTCTTGATATACTTCCATCCTTGTTGTACATAGGTACTGCTCAATTAATCTATCTTTGTTGCAGTTTGGGAAGATTTTCGTAGATGGCGATAGCATCACAGGGAACGTCATCGTTGATGTTGGATCCGGTCGCCATAAAATAAATAAATAAATAAAGCGATTGTAGGTTGATAAGTCAGATTCGCTAATGTTTCTGTATCACATACTCATTTTTCTATTTTCTGTCAAGCTACAAACATCATACTACTTAATTTGCAAGATTGCATATGTATAAAAAGACATATTTTTTTGCATGTAAAGCTTTGTGGCTGTTTTGTTAGCAAAATCACATTTTTTATCAGAATTTGAGCAGTACATGGATATTGTATTACAGGCGAAGCAGTAATTGAAGACCCAATTCCAAGCTGTTCCGGTTTACAAAGAAGTCCAAGTACCCCTACGCACCGCTCCATGTTTCGAGGTATTAAGGGAGTCTCTCGTGTTGATGCTTCTCCTAGAAAGCTGTTCGCGCGTTCGGAGACAATCCAACAGCCGTGAAGTTTTCTGCTAGTCTAAAAACTCAAATTTTAAATGGGTTGACGAAACAAAAAGCAAGGAACAACGGCAACTTTATCAGTTGCTTACGTCAGTGGGTTCATTGTGAAAAAGCTTCTTGAGCATATAGATTGTGCAACCTGCTGTTACCAGTTGTTGTCAAGTCCGGAGTCGCCTCATAATTTATTTATAAGTTTTAAGGAATGGTCAGATACAGAACATTTGCTATATCCTTCAGAACCGTTAGTGGTGGCTGTAGGTCAGGCCATCACAATATTAGAAAACACATTAGACATCTTTTGCCATAAACACAAGATTTCTGTTATAGTTACCAAATTCATCTTTGATAATGTGAACTTCTCATGGTATTCCTGTTCTGACCATTATGAAATTGTAACCAGGGAGATTGTGAAAGCTGTGTGGAAAAAAACCAAGAAAACATTCAGAATCGTAAAGATGCAAAGAAATCTAAACATAAGCTGAGGACATTCTAGCATCGATAGTTGTTGATATGAGGTTTGTTTTAGCAGCAGTCAGAAACAGTTTGCAAACTATAAAATAAATATGTTTTATTTTATTAGCTTCTTATGGCTTGATAACTTTAATGCTATTATTAATGTTTTTTTATAATTTCAAGTGTTGATGTTGCTTGAAACTGTAATATGTACATATGCACCTACCTAATATGTTTATATTTACCCAATAATTAGGTATATAATTTATGTACCTAGGAGCAAGTACTTCGTTCTTGTGTAGGATATGTATATTTATTTGTAAAAACCTATCGGTGTTTGTACAAGTACAACAAGACCAGCTTGGCCCCTGAACATCGGATGCGCAGTAAACTCATCGTTTTCCGGTTGGGAGAGCTCCAGTCACAGAATAACCAACAATCAGAAGAGAATCTTTCAATTGGCGCCAAGGTTTGCGCATTTTTAATCGCGCATCGAAATCGCCATGTTTTTGGAATAGAATGAAGCATTGCCAGACGTACAATAATTAATGATTTGTACAATAATTTAATGTCACGCACTAAAGCGTAGAAAATTCAATTTACGACATTTTCAGAGAACTATTGAAATAGTTAAATGTATATAACTGATATTCAAAATCAATCACCTTATTGCGACAAGTGTTACAAATTGTAGTATGTGGTTGGACTGGTTGGTACATTAATTTCAAAGCTCACATTTGGCAACGGTGCTTATTGTTTATAACCCTTAAATTCACAGAACATACAATTTAGCATTAAATATCATATGTGAAAATAAAATGAAAAGTTCTATTTAAGGTGTTGTGTATTAATGTATTGTGTACTGTTTAAAATCGAGTGTGAATTGTGAGTTGTGACATTATATAAGTCAGTGTTTAGCTAAGTTTTTATATTAAGAGTGCCTTGACACTATACCTATATACATATTTTTAAACTGTTAATTAAAAGTGTTATTATTCGGATTAGATGGATATCTCCAAGAAATCTTCAGGAAGCGTGTGTTCTGCATACAACTGCAAAAACAAGCAGTATAATTGCAAGGAGAGCTTCTTCAGATTTCCCAAGGATGTTGAATGGTAAGTTTGGATCACAAAAATTTGTAGAGAAATTAAAACAGGAAACGATTATAATTTTATGTATAATGGATAGGAGAGTCAGTTTTAGGATAAAATAAGTAATATGACATCACATAATGCACGTTAATATTATGCTTACACCCACAAAGTGTTTCTTAGGCGCATTGTTTAAGTACTTATTTATATATTACCGAGACTATTGTACTTTAAAACCTAAATATATCTTAGTAGATGCCTTAACTGCTAGTAAGGTAAAGGTAATGTGGTAGAAAGTTTCGAAAGACTATTGTTATTGTGGCTTACGATTGGTTCAATTTAATATTCTTTTTTCAGGGCAAGGATATGGGCTATAGTTTGCCATAGGGAAGACCTGTTGGAACAAGTAGATCATTTACACAAAAGTCACAGGTTGTGTAGTGCCCATTTCTCATCCGAAATGTTTTTAAATAATAATCGACTTCTGCATAATGCAACACCAACAATTTTTCGGTCATTAGAGGGATGTTCAAGAAATACAGACCACTCGTATACTGCATTTGCTACATCTGTAGTTGAAAGCAGTACAGGTAAGACCATTATAATTTGAATATTTTACAAAATGCGAATAGATCTGTTTAAAAAAATCTATGATTGAGAAGTGTAATATGTATTTAGGATTTTTTTTATTATACATTTTTCCGTTATTACTTATTATAAACGTAATTTTAATATGAGTGAGGTATCTTCATTAATTATGTTTACAGAAAAAAGGAAAATTTCGTTGGAAAAACAAATGGAAATTGATGCTACAGGAAATGACGATACCTTGGAGGAAGTACCCAATAAAATTTTAGTGCTAGAGGATCCTGTAATAGTTCCAGGTACCTCTTTATTTAGTAATCGTACAATTTAATTTTTTCTTTTATAAAAAAGTTATACTAATAAAATAATAAGTATTAATATTGGCCTTTTTTTCTCAAAATATATGAAAAAGTTTTCATATGTACATTTGAGTCAATCAGTATCGTGAAGTGAAAAAATATGATAGCTTCTAATACAGTCTAGAATTTTAAAAGCACATATTCATACAGATTGTCTTAATGCTCTTTTTATATTTCTAGGTCCAACAAGAGATGTACTTTCACCACTAGATGTGAATATTCCAATGGTACCATCTGACACATCCGCAAATCGCACAGATATTTTGCTCTCTCCATCCAGTAGCACCCAAACTTCATTGTACTTATCATCTCACAGTCCAAGGAAAGAAAAATTCAGGCGAACTGTCAAATATTTGCAACATGAAAATGATCATTTAAAAAGAAAGATTGAAGAGCTACATGGCAAACTGGAAAATTTAGAACACGTCACATTGGACCAGTATAAATCACTTACATTTAAATTTTGTCCCTCACCTGAACTTGCTAACTTTATAAATGTCCAAGTTTCGCAAATACAGCATCATCCAAAAGGTCGAAGATACCCTTTAGAATTCAAAAAAATATGTTTGGCGATGTATTTTACAGGCCCAAAATTGTATAAACAAAAATTAATGCATACATTTTGCCTTCCTTCACCAAAAACTTTATTAAAAATTATTAAAGGTATCAAGCCCGCCCTGGATTATATAATGAAGAACTCTTTCACATCCTTAAAATGAAAGTAGATAATTTTCAAGAAGAAGATAAACAATGTGTTTTGTGTATAGATGAAATGAGTATTAAGGCTCATTTATTTTATAATAGATCAACCGACACGGTTGTGGGATTTGAGGATCATGGAAAGGATAAGCTAGTATTCAAGCCAGCACTTAACGCTACAGTTTTAATGATTAGAGGAATTTACTCTAAATGGAAACAACCATTATGTTATTATTTTTTTTAATTCCACTTGCCCGGCAAATTCATTAAAGGAAATTGTAACTGAAGCCATTTTAAAGTTGAAACACATTAGTTTAAATGTTGCCGTAGTAATATCTGATATGGGTTCTAACAATTTATTAATGACAAAGTTATTAAATATATCACCTGAACATCCTTTTTTTTAATGTGGAAGGCCAGAAAATAATATACATGTTTGACACACCACATCTAATAAAAGCTGCAAGGAGTAATTTATTAAAACACAAGTATGTTTATGATGGAAAAGTAATTTCTTGGGAGTACATACGCATATTTTATAACCATGATAAAAAATACAGTACAAGGGCAGCACCAAAGTTAACGGATTCTCATGTGTACCCAAATAATTTTGAAAAAATGAAGGTTAAATTTGCTACGCAGGTATTTAGTGCTACTGTATCGGCTGGTTTAAATGTTTATATAAGATTTGGAGTACTACCATCAGAAGCTGTTACAACATCTGAATTCATTGAAAGAATGGATAAATTATTTGACATTTTAAATTCATCAAACACAACTAGCTCAAAAAAATTCAATAGGGCTTTCAAAGGGCTACCTTATCAAATAGAATTTTTAGAAGATTGTTATAAGTTCTTTGATAACCTAAAAGTTTACAATGCTGCAGGAGAAGATATTACAAACAAAATTAAGTTTATAAAGTGTTTTAAAATTACAATACGTGGCCTGATTCTTTTATATGACAATCTAAAAAATTTTAATTATGAATATCTCCTTACAAGGAGATTAAACCAAGACAGTTTAGAAAACTTTTTTTGGTTCAATACGGCAACAGAATGGAAATTGTGTAAATCCAACTTCCATACAATTTGAGAGATCATTTAGGAAGTTGCTATGTATAAATTTATTTCACTCGGGGAACTGAAAATTGTGAAGGTGATACTGATCAAATGTTATTAAAAGTAACAGATATGGTGAATCAATTACCACATACTTCAGAAGGATGTAGTGAAGATGTTGCACAATTGATTCCTATAGATACTGATTATCAGTCAAATGATATATTGGAAAAAAATTTTAGGCGATATGTTTGTGGTTACTTGATAAAAAAATCTTTAAATATCCATGACTGTGTAGTTTGTCAAAATTATGCTAAGGCGCATGAACAATTAGATGACAGCTCCCTTTTTTGTTACTTTAAAGCATATGAAAATGCAAATTTAGATACTTTTGGAAACCTAAATATGCCAGATGATGACTGTAAATTTTATAGTGAAGTTAGAGTGTTTATTTGGACAATACTTTGAAGTGTTAGTGATAAAACATGTAAATGAATTTTACAACATTTGTAAAACAGTACCATTCCAACATCCATGTGATTATTTCCCCTAAAGAATTCATCATTAGATTGTATATTAGACTAAGGGTATTTTATACATTGAAAAATATTAATCAAAATTTTAAAAGCCGCAATAATAAAAATAAAATGATAATATGGAAACATCAGTAATAAACTTTAAGAGTGCCTTTCATACACTAAAGTTTTTTGAAACAGGTGAGGACGGTTGTAGAATAAATGTTGTACGCAACACACCCTGAAAGTGTCTTTACTGGGCTCGCCGACTTGGAAACTGCCAGCTCGCCCAGTAAGAAATCACTTCCGGTGTTATTATCTAAATAACTATTGTTTTTGACGTGTCAGTTTTATTTCGGTGGCTAAATATATCCAATCGAAGAAAAATTTCATACATTAATGTTGCAAAATATATTTTCCATTTTTTCTTTTTATTAGAACAAAATATTTGTATTTTATTTCATACTGTTTTGTATTTTCTTAATCTAAAAATGTAACTGAATAAACTTTGTTTTTATATACTATTTTGTTTTATTTTATCCATATTTCACCAAACCCCCTTGAAAAGTAATTAAAAATTAATTAGGGCTGGGGAAAAGAATTGATTAGTCAATTAATGGAATAAACATTGAATTTATTGAATTTTTTCCTAACAAAGCAAGTTTTTTTATGTTTACTGCATGAATCTCGGAAAGTAAATGGAGAAACATTTATAGTTTTGTGAGTCCCATTTAAAATAGGTAGTTTTTTTTTAACTATGTTGCTTACTTGATACCTGCTTGTAGATAATTGAATATTTCAAATATTTCTAAATTCATCATATATATATAATATATATATATATATATATATATATATATATATATATATATATATATATATATATATATATATATATATATATATATATCTCACTACTCTGGAGAACATAAAATACATTCCACCGTCATCGCACATCTTTTACCATATTACAATATTTTCTTGATGTTCTAGAAGCCTAATATTCTCATTATTCATAATATTATATGGTTAATGATTTTTTCAGAGGCATCAGATTTTTCTCATAAATCTCTATTTCTAGTTTAATTGTAAGTTTCATATAAGGTGACAAATACAACACATTTACTTTGAGACAGTTTAAAACTTGAATAGTAATTTCATGAAATCGCAAGATCACAAATACCTAAGTACAGATCTGACCACAACATTACAAAATAATACGCCCCTGACTTCTATTCCAAAAACATGGCCGATTCTGGAGCTAAATTGTTCCACGCTATGCGCTACGAGATTCCCTTCTGATTGTTAGTTATTCTGTGGCTCAGTTTACCTAGCGCTTTCATCTAGTTCATTTCGGTATAGTCTGCGAAAAAGTAGTTTTGTGTGGCGTTGCCGGTATTGTGAATTTTAGATTATATCATTTATTTGTGTGTTGAAATATGCCATTTAAAAGTCGAATTAAAAATAAATAAATAACTGTAAATAATCATTAAAGTATTTATTGACATTTGCATAAGAAATCTTGCATTTAATTAATCCCTTTCTAGTATCCGATATTCAGGTATAAAAAGTTGTGTCTCAGATTGTACATTCGAATAAATCAGTAGCTTGCATCTTTGTCGAACACTGACTCTTTCTGTCCCTCTTGTGCGCATTTCGCGGGCCAAGCTAGTGTCTTGTTGTACTAATATGTTTTGTTAATGCAAGCTTTCTAAGCAATTAAATATTACTATTATATTTGTTAAATGACAGACCACATTGTATAAATAATGTGCAGCATTATTCGATGTTGATACATATATCTGGGATGTTGGGAAGCAAATGTACATTTTTTTCCTTATTGGTAGGCTTATTTATATATTTTTTTGTACTTGCCATATAGGTTTTGTGTTACATAGGTACCTGTTGTTTAAGAAAATATTATAATCGTTATTATTTAATTGTAAAATGCTCAACTTTTTGTTTAGCCATTTATTTTTCTGTGGTTTAGATTATTTAAAATATCTTCATAATTATTGCATTCATTGTGGCTTGTTATTTTTATTGATTTCCTATCAATAAACGATTTATTTTACCTGTTTTGTTTTATTTCTTCATTAAAATGTAATTGAAAATATAACAACAGCCAACAAAACGCTCGCGCGCTTTTTTAAATCACGGCTCATCATCGCGCACGCCATCTATTCTCACCTTCCCAAACAGTAGACCAGTGCAATATTCCGAATAGAAATAATACAAGTACTTGAACGTCTCGTGGTTGTCTCTGCTTCAACTTACAGCAGTTTGACTTGTGATTGGTCTAATTCAAGGCCAAATTATATTTATCCAATCACAAGCCTAAACCGTTAACCTTAAACAAGGACCTGAGTAATTAACTCGTGAAAAAACACTGATATAAGTGATCTGATATATAATACTAATATTCTTTCGTTCTGATAAAACTGAACTAAATAACATATGTGATCTAATACGTTAATTTGTTGTTCCCTTGTTTCGAATTAGTTTCCCCACTCGTACCATGGAAGTGATCGAAATATGAATCCCCCTTTCCCCTCAAGAACTTTAATTTTGTCGATTTAAGATTAATCAAATCAGTTCAGTTCAATTGTTTGACACTAGAGTTACTCTCAGGTCTGAGTTTGCAAAAGAAGAAGATAAAATAGACGCCATTTTAATGCACCAACGTCATTTTGTTAAAATAACCTTAGCTTTTTAGATACTTTGTTGTTTTCATAAAGAAAGTGTAATTTGTGCGAGTTTTCGTAATTAATAATAATCTGTGTAAAATGTATTCATAGACGATTATCTTTTACTTACTGTAAAAGTGTTCGGAGGTTGCTAACTCCAGAATCAAAAATTTCGTTTTATCGGTAAGTTTATTTTACTTTTTATTTTGAAATGATAAATTTACGATGCTATAGTTTTTCAACTGACAAGGAAACGTTCTGGGGATGATTACATACACTTGGCAGAAAAAAGTAAGGATATTACTTGGATTCCATCAAGATATATCTGTTGAAAACATTTAACATCTGAGGATTTTGATATTATAGAAAGTAAACAAGCTCTTAAAAAATTCGTGTTACCAGTTTGGTATCTTCATGAAAGTGAGAAAGTTGCATTTTCTTCTACTATGTCATTGCAGTCGACCATATTTAATGAAGTTCAACTTTTTTATACCCGACCTCTCATCAACCATCTCATCTACGAAGGGAAAAACGAAATGGAGAATTCTCACAGATGAATATGAATGAATCTCCTTTACCTTCCCCAGTATCTCAAAATGTAGGAATTGTCGTAAAATATTCAAGAAATGATTCACATACCAGTAGAAAAAGAAAACAATTCAAGTTGGAGCACAGCACAGTTATTCGTAAGTATTTATTTTAGATAATATCTAATCCCATTAGGCAGCGACCCAATCGCACATCTGTTAGTATAAAGAAGTGAAATTGCTAAATTCATATTTACGACTGAATTGTATTCCATAAAAAAAAGTTGAATTAATCATAAATTATGTAAAAAATTTTTTTAGGTTTAGTCCTGGGTACAGGTTCTAAGAAGACTGAAGATATATATCCCAATCATAAACGTAATTTTAGTTTTTAAAAGCAACAATGAATTGTTATTGTAAAATCAGACTTATAATTTATCTAAGACGTACACAACAGTTCTTCAAAGTGATGCAGATGCAGTAAGAGAAACATTTTTTGTAAATTAGTATTATTTCTGCATTAGTGAGTGTATACAGTCAAACTTCTTTCTTCTAAATCTCTCAAGACTATTCATGTTGGAAAAAAATTTTAATTAAAGAAAATGTTTCTAAAACGAATTATACATATATTTTTGACCACATAAACAAAGTACCTATAAAGTAAGGGTACACTTAACTAATTAGGAACTATATACATATATTATTACTATTTACTCGTACAAAAGCTTGCGATGTGCTTTTTTTATAGCAAATGAGTAACGTGGCAATCGCCACAACGCCTTGGTCCAAAACGCCCCCTATCCTCGATCCCAAAAAGTGCTCTTTTGTTTTTTTTTTTTGCTAAAGAAAAAGTATTCCAAGGTTAGGTGCATAAAAAAATCAGTTTAAATATTTCAAAATTAACTTCTGTTATATTTAAAGTTCCTGTTTTTATATTTTCTTTAGTAGTATTTTTATGATTATTATTTAATTGCTTGTTATATTTCTAGTCCTTACAACCAAAGAGTTTAAAGTTTATTTTTATGTCATTTTTATTTTGTACTTGTGCTAAATTAAATAAAAATATGTGATTCTGTGAATAGTGTTTTTTGATATTTTTACCACTCTCTACAGGGCCTTCGTGGACATGTGCTCTCGCCGTCCCCTCGGTACAAATCGCCAGAACCAACAAGTGTCAGTCTGCCACTGACGATAATGCCATCGTAATTAATGTCGTGTAGAAGTTCGGACAATATGTAAAATTGCATGTCACTGCCATCATCCATCGTTGAACATAATTATTCGTTTCAGTACCGAAAAATAGCGTTCTGTTGAGAAAGTTTGTTGCACACATAAAAACATGCAATAATAATGCTATTACGTTTGGATCTTCAAGAACGTCAAACAAATCGTTTTGAAAAATCAATGTAAGAATCTCATGTTGATTGTTTTAGTGCAGTGAGAATAGGGGTATGCACGAAATTGGATCAGTAACTCATTGATCGATGATCATTGAATCTTCCAAGACAATGGGATGGCTAAGTTTGTAGTTTTAATTATCAATACCAAACAACACAAAATCTTCCTATGGATATTCACTGGATGTATTCAATAGATATAGTACCCACAACAGACGTCTACTGGATTTGTCACAACTGGAGACATCCATAGATGATCCAATATAGGAACATCCATACGTAGTCCAGTGGATGTACATGGATATCCACTTGATTTTTTTGCGTATATTCAGCAAATGTCCTGGTATGGGCATCCATCGGATCTCAAAATATATCCATGAACGTCCAGTGGATCTATTTTTGTGTACATCCAGTGGATATTCTGTTATAAATATCCACTGGACGTTCAAAATGTATCCATAGACGTCCTGGACACAATATGAACTTAAAAATAGACGTCCAATGGCTGTTGTGTGCTGTATGAGTAATGGGCGTTCACGAAATTGATTTCCGAGGGAGCTATCATCAGGTCAGCCCATGATACAAATATACAAGATATCATGGGTTATTGTAACATCTCTTTGTGTGGATTGCCAGACGCGTGTTACCAGTTTACCCAAGCGACAACATGCATGCAGGCAATGTCAAGCGGTTTTAGGTCAGTGGCGCCCCGTTTTATTGGGAAGAATAACGACGCCACCACCGTCACGCCTCTGGTTGGAATGGAGAGATGAAAACTACGATGAGAATGTACTGATGAATGCAACATTCACCTTATGAATTTTATAACAATATCTCAATTATTTCTCGAGAAATATGGAAAAATTGAAAATATTATTAAAACAATTTTAGCTATTAGTTTATATGACAAATCCAAATTATTTTAGTGTGTTTTATCTGATCTTTAAGTTTTCCGATTATAATCTGGTTTTTAAACTAGGATCATAGATTTTTTCTCGAGGAATCTGTGTTAAATAATGATCAAAATTAAAAAGAAAATTTTCAGGTTAGGTGTGCCCTCTATGGGTTATTGTGGCAATTATATAAATTGAATAGTTAGTCGATAGAATAAATAAAAAGTAAAAACCAACTGAAATGAAGAATCTGGAAAGAAAACATATCCCATAATTCGGGATTCCCTGGCAAAAAAAAGTGATTTTAAAATAAAGCTCTCATAACTGACTGAATTTTGCGTTACTAAAGTTATGCAGGTTATGCAGACACATTTAACATTTAGCATTTAAATGAGAGATTCAAGAATGGCAATACACATTTATGCACAATTTATTTATAACGTCATTTAAAAAAGCATCCAACCAAATTTAAGGTTTCTGTTCCTACCCAGATGATAACCAATAAATAATTTACTTAGGGATTTGTAACCTAACCTCACGTTTATGCATGCACAGTATGATTTTCATTTAACATGTAATCTAAAAGTAAAGTTAGCCAACTCCTAAATGTAAAATGATAAATGTATGTGCTGCATATTGGTTCATTACGTTATGAGACTTACTCTTAAATGTTAAATGATAAATGTGTCTGCATAAATCCACCTTAAAAGTGTATTTATGCAGACACATTTAACATTTATCATTTAAGATTTAACATTTAGCATTTACGAGTTAAAGTCTTATAACATAATGACCCAATAATTTATGCAGCACATTTATCATTTAGCATTTTACATTTAAGAGTTGGCCAACTTGTAATCTTTGTTTAAATTTTAAATGATAATCGTACTGTGCATGCATAAACATGTGAGGTTCGGTTACAAATCCCTAAAACAAATTCATTGGTTGTCATCATCTAGACAGGAGCAGAAACCTTAAATTTGATTGGATGTTTCTTAAATGATAAATTATAAATAAATTGTGCATAAATGCATATTGGCATTCCTAAATCTCTCAATTAAATGCTAAACACTAAATCTTAAATGATAAATGCTAAATGTGTTTGTATAAATCCACCTTTAAAAAACTTAATGTTAATTACCGACACTGACGAATAATACCAGGTCTGTTACAACAAAAAATATTATTTATTAGTCTTTCAACATATTGCTTATTACATTTTAAAAGAAAATGCTAAAGATGAACAATTTAAAATATATTTTGTACCTATTCTCACTACATTAAAAAATTTAATAATTTACATAATACAACACACTTTTATGCAAGTATTAGAGTATCTTTAATTTATGCGGAAAGTTTAAAATATTGTCACAGTTTGATACAATATGAGCTTATAGCAAAAATATAAATTTTAAAGTTATATCACCAATAATACTATTTTGCATCTTTATAGCAATATATAACAGCAAAAATGACAACAAGCTTACAATTTTATTATATAACAGCTTAATATGTATATATGTACAATGTGATACAGTTTAAGTAATGTATAAACGATGCAAAAAAAATACTTAACATAGTTTGATTTGTATAAAACTGAAAATATATATATATATATATATATATATATATATATATATATATATATATATATATATATATATATATATAAAGTAATTTACAAAAATAAATAGTTTTTCTTTAAAACAATAAAAAATAATCTTTAAACTTAAGCTAATAGACTTTTAACATAATACTAACTTTATTAATTTTACACAACTTTCATAAGCCCCGCCTGGCTATTAGTTCCTAAACTAGAATCATCTAGAGAGTCTAAATCTAGAGCACTTTCTATCATAGTCGTGTCTTGTAAAAGACGAAGTCTACTCGCACTTAATAAACTATTTTCTTTTTTCTTGTAAAGTTAAATCATTATCAAGTTTTAAATCGGGGAACTTTGTATTTTCACTTATATTTGCCAGTATATGGCTTTCCCTTAACACTACAGGATCTAAGTGGAGATCTTCGACATTTACGGTAGTTTCTTTGAGCTCCGCTTGTTTTTCTATTGTTGAATTTAAATTATCTGCATAACTATGTGATTTACCTAAGGGTACCTGACTCGGTGTAACAATATTATTATAAACAGGTGAATGATTTAAACTAGGTTGTGATTTATATTGCTGCGAGTCTTCTAATGACCTCTGTAATTGTACTGCAGGGGCAATGGCTAGAGGCTGCTCACTCGTGACTAAATGGGTAATACTGCCTGCATTACTTTCTGAAATTATAAAATTATAAAAATAGACCTCATGCGACTTTTAGTAAAGACATGATTACATAGATTTATGTTACTATTTCTGGCAACTAGGTATAATAAAAATATTAAAAAAATTACCAGAATATAGATTCTCCTGAATAATATACATATATTTATACAAAAAGGAAAGCTAATGAACAGATGAAACCACTATATGCTGAAAATAATTATAATCATAATCCACTCCATCTCATGCTCCTTCGGCTATTGAATTTATATACTCCCACTATATTATTTTATGAGTTTAAAATCCAGTTCCTTTTACAGTTTCAAATCTTGCATAAAGTCAAACTTTTTCTCAGTTTATAGCAGTTTACCTGTATGTAATGTGCAGTGGTGATTTATAAAAAAAAAAAACTGAATTAGTCATTATTACGTTTCATGCACCCAAATTAAGCATTTTATTTAAATTTCTACTGAAAGGTATAAAAAATTATCGTTTGTATTTTTGTTGAGGCATGAATTATTTTTAAATTTTTCATGGTTTATGCACCACTATTTTAGATGTCATTATGGCTAGTAAATTTTCAATGTTTTGATTATTTAAAAAGTGTCCTAAAAGTTTTGCAATTTATTTTCCAAGTTATCTGCTATATTAAGACTGCATGAATAAGATTGATGTTTTGAAAGGCAAGACATTTCTAAGTACCTCCCTGGTTAATAATTACATAATTATTTTATCAAATAGTAGTTATTAGGTGGAGGACTAACTGTGAATAATATTGGTTCTGAACTAAACTTTGTTATTAGAAATAGAAACGAGGTACTAGATATCATAATCAGCTCAAACTATATGAGCAATAACATAACCAACTAGAAGGTATCTTCTGAACTTTCGTGTTCAGATCACAAACATATTTTATTCAATATAGAATGATCTCTGGCGACATATCGAAATAGGAAGTGTACAGACTCGGACGGACACAAATATTGAAATTGTGGCGGAACAGAGCCTAAACGCAATTGTTTCAGCTTACAATGAAAACTGACCACTGAAGACACAAAAGGACGATAGAGGCGCGTCCTGGTGGAACAAAAATTTGGGCAAAATGAGATAAGAAATTCGACACCTCTTTGATCGAGCTAAAGCTTCGGGCGACTAGGACCAATATAGATTTGCTCTAATGGACTATAATAAAGAAAGCAAGAAGAGGATCTTGGAGAAAATTCTGTGAGAGTTAACTGACCTACCTCACAGCACTAGAATCCACAAGAATTTTTCCACAGAACCAACATGGAATTTGGCTGGTTAAGGCTACCGGAGGGCTCATATATAGGCTCTGGAAAGATAGGTGAGAGGTGATATGTTTTTTGTGAGTGGGTGCTTGTGGACCCTCCACTGCAGCCATCAGCAGACTTATTGTAGCTCATTCCTAATTATATTTCACCCAAAAGGTCAGTCTCTTAATGAAACCGATAACTTTATTGGGTGAGAGTGTGTCCACATCCTCTGGCAGTAGTTGCCCTTTTGCCAAATATTGAGAATCGGATCCATTCCATAGGGGAACAGGTGCATAAAATATGGTCTGCCTTCTCATCATCTTCCAGACATAGGCGGCACTCGGCGTTTTCCGCTAAGATGAGTTTATGCAGATGATAGTTTAGTCGGCAGTGCCCGGTATATAGGCCTGTTAAGGTTTTCAGATTTACTCTGTTTAACTCAAGTTTCTTAGCTTTTGATTTCAAAGGGTATTTTATAAATGCCTTCAAATGAACTAAGCCTGATAACTCTTGCCAATACTCGAGAGTATTTTCCTTTTAGTTTAGGTTGAGATAGCCATCTTAGCAGTACTTGAAGATATGCCAAGTATTGATTCTGGCTCAACAGTTCCATGCCGTTTTGGAGTTACACCGGTAGGAGCCAAGAGGTTTTATAGCTGCTTGGCTATCTGAAATTTTTTTTATTGATCTGCGTGTAAGATGCATATATTCCAGCCTTCGCACACACAGTTCAATGGCATGAACCTCGGCCTGAAAAATAGTTGCATTAGTACCTAGGCTTGAGGATATCCTCAACCTTGGTCTTAGCTATGTACTCCGGCTCCTGTTCCCTCAGGAGTTTTGGAGTCATCTATAAACAAGCAACTGTCTGCCCTCAGTAGATCAGCTTTATTCTGATCCAACTCATCTCTTTCCAGAGAAAGAATGTTGAAGGTCAGCTCATAGTTGGTAATGGTATGCATAATATCCGAGAGCATTTCCAGGATGCTGTGACTCTATATTATCCAGCAACCTGTTCCGCTCCATGATACTGGTCTGCGTCATATTAATGGCCGCTTGTTGCAGTCTGTAGGTTGCCCACCTGGCCTCTCTCTCCAAGTATATATGAAGAGGGGGTTAGTCTAGGAGGATTTCCATTGCAGCTGACGGTGTGATGCTAATTACCCCCGTTACTGTCAAGCATGCTAATCTCTGCAATCCAGAGTTTGGCTTTGGCTGTCTGTTGTGATCCTTTCGGCCACTAAAAGATGGATCCGTATGTTATCATTGGTTTGATGATCATGATATAGATCCAGTAAATTTATTGGGGACCCATGCCTCAGGATTTACCACAAATATGATGACATGTCGATAAGGACAGCTTTGCTTTGTGGATTATCTTTTCCAGGTGGGAGTTCCAATTAAGTGATTTATCTAAAGTGATTCCTAAATATTTCACCTCCTCTGCAAATGGAATAGTTTCACCCATTAAAGTGGGCAGTCTTATCCTCCATTTCTTTTTCGGGTGAATGGTACTATTACTGTTTTTTGAGGGTTGACAGACATCTGTTTCCTGTCACACCAGTTACCCTCTGCATCCAGCGTCTCTTGAAGGGAAACCCTACAGCTGGAAAGAAAACCTTACAGTTTCCAGTACAGAACCATTTCCCAGATTGCTTGAATTTGGATGACCAACAGCTGTCACCATTAGAAGGACAATCAAAACGACCTGATAGCTAAAAAGGTGATTACAGTATGGGCAATTGAGTGGGCTATCAAATGCTTCCAATTATTCAAATCGCCAGGAGAGGACCGAGTTTTACCAGCTGTATTACAAAACGGACTGGAAATATTGCTCCTGTTCCTCATTAAATTATTCAGATAGTCTGGCATAATAGATATGATTGAAAAAATTTGGGTCATCATTTACTATTACTAAAAATTGAGCCACAAAATTTTCTCTTTTTTGGAAATCAGTAGGAGACAACCTCTGTAAGTGCTGAATTTTGTAATCATGATATTTTGCATCCTTTAAAATTCTTTGTATTTGAGCCATATAAGAGGTTTGTTTGAACTTTCGGTTTTCTGATGAAAGTAGCGAATTTTGTTGAAATAAATTTATTACCTTTGCAATTTTACCATATATGCGAACAGATTTCCTATATGGCTTATATTTTTGTGTTGAATGTATCATTATTTTGAGGGTAGTTTCTAAGTTTTTAAAAGTTTTGCAATCTGAACATTCACGATCAAGATATGTTTCATGGTATATCCACTTGGCAAGAGTTGCACTTTTTTCTTGCTTCTCTATTTTAAAAGCATATTGATTTTATGATTGTGATTTACCATTATTTTATAACTTTTTTCACACTAATACATACTACCCGTAGTTTGACAAACAACTTAAACTTTGACCGTTATGGTTAAGTATGTTTCAATATTAGGGCCACCTTACTATTTGTAATAAAATCTCTTATAAAAATGCATAAATATGCAATAAAAACCCATAAACGTTATAGCTCTTAACCTATTAAAAATACATCATGTGCATAAAAATTACTCAAAATAAAAATATTTTTCGAAAACCGGAGAAAAATTGGGTCGACGGAAAAAAAAATCAAAAATAGCGTCACGACGCCTCGTTCATGCGATAAAAAATTACAATTAACCCTAACATGTAATTTATAAAAGTTACTGATGATCACCGGTAACAGTCTGTGCATAACCTCTACATTTCCTAGAAATTTGGTGATGTATGTATATGTATATATGTATGTATATGTATATATGTATATATGTATATATATATATATATATATATATATATATATATATATATATATATATATATATATTTTTTTTTTTTTTTTTTGACATAAGCGTACAAACTTCTCATTTATACATAAGCAAATAAAATGAAATCAGTTAAAACAGGTTGAGAATGAAAATGTATGTAGCAAAAATCAAAAAACTAATGCCATTTCTTCATATATTAGATCATTACTGCTTTTAGTTTTTTTAGGTGCTTTTTGAGATGTGTGAACTTCTCATTTACACATGAGGAAATAAAATGAAATCAGTTGAAATAGGCTGAGAATGAAAATGTTTGTAGCAAAAACTCCTTGGAAATTTTACGTTTTTATCACATTTGAAAAAGGTTTTTTGTAAAAAGTTGCTTTCCATTTCCTGGTTCTTTTCATTTTGGTTTATTTCAAACAACTGTGTCGAGTTTATACTAACAAAAATATATATGATTTTGCTTATTTTATTCATTCCTAACTACTTATATTTCTGGTATATCAAACAGCAGAGAAACAAAAGCCAAACTGTGCAAACAAATAATAACATAAAAAAGCTAACCTAACACATGCAAGAACTAAAACTTACCAGATACAACCATATCAGAAAACCTCCACCAATGTAACACAACGAATGCAAGAACAATTAAAAAAATTATATTGCACACTTTAAACAGTTTAACTTATGAACTAAATAATGAAATTAAAGCAGCAGTTAATACAGATAAAAAAACAATGACATCTCTACTTATATTGAATACTTTATATATTATAGTTAAATAACTTTAATATCTAATTATAATACAACATTTAAAATATAATATATATATAAAAATGTATAAATATTAGTAAGAAGTCTCCTTAAAATGTATATTTTTATATTTGTTTTATAAAATCTCTAACATAAATATTCATAGCAAAAAAGAGTATAGTATGTTCCACTTAATATGGAAACATTTAATTAGATCTTTGAATGGCCTTCCACCCTATTTTTCAATTTCAAAAATCCCAGTTGTTTTTTTTTTTTTTTGTAAATAACTAATCGTGTTTTTGGTATTATCAAATATCCAGGCATAAGGCTTCATTAAAATCAGTATATAGGAGAATGCATAGGGTGGGTCATCTAGAGGTTATATTAATTTTAATGTTTAGTTATTGAGATAAATAAAAAATTTAAAAACAAGTTATGGCACTTTTGCCAAAAAATTTAAAACCGTAACCAGAAAAACAACTAAAAGTTATATAAAAAAGCGGTAAAAAATTTTTTTTTCAAAAATTAACATCAAAAACAAAAAAAAAGCATAATGAATTTATTAATTATGTTCTAACAAATGTTTCAAATGTTCTCATATAGGAATTATTAAAAAAAAAAAAAAAATTGACCTGACGTATTTTCTTATTACTGTTTTGCTCTAAAACGAAAAATAAGTAAAGATCTATTTTAAGACCAATTTGTTTCTTTGCTGATTTTGACCTCCTCAAGTATGAGTGTGTCATATGTACATTCATTAATGGCAATAATATTAAAGTATCTTATACATGGATATGAGATTGCTCTAAACTCTGTACCAGTTCTTAAAAAAAAAAAAGAAATGTTGATATGAGGCCCTGATATCTAAAACTTGGTTATAAAATAAAACTCTCTTAAAATTAGATTACAAATAAAAGTTTGAGGAGAAATTTCTATTTTATGAAGATGTACTGTATGTAAATTTCTTGGTACTAATTAAAATTTACTTTGATTTATAAGATGTCCCATACCACTTAGAAAAGGTTTACTGACATTAACATAGTCTAATTAGTCCGAATAAACCTTTGTTATACCACTTAAATTGTTTTTCTCTGAAACCTAAAAAATTGTGTATAGAAATTTTGACTCTTTCAATGATGATTTCTCAGAATATTTTATTTGAAAAAAGTTAGTACATGGTTTCAAATTAAATACTGGTTACACAAACGATTTAAGATCCCGAAAAAAAATAGTTTAAAAAAATTGTTTATATTTCCAAGTTATGCTCAAATATAAAATTTGTCAATTCGAAAAAATTAAAATTTCGTCCTTTTTACTTTTTGCTCCTAAACTAAATTGATGACTATCATTCTCTCGAGGGAAATATTTTTAATTCAACATCTGCCAAAAAACCTATAACAGTTTACTTCGTTACAATTTTAGAGTTATAAGCGAGTTTAATGCTATGGTGCAATCGGCCATAAGTGTCCTACAATACATTAAAGTGGTGGACAGGGACGTAATTTTGATAATGACAATTACTTTTGATTACCCAGTTGCAAGTTTATAAATTTCAATATGATGAGATGCTAATATAAAATTTTAATGAGTAAGGATATGTTAAGGAAATTCATTATTATAAAGCTGTGCAATGCATGCATGTCATGTACATAAATAAAACTTTCAGAGGCTAAAAAAAAATGCAGGCAGGTATTTATTCAGAATTTATTGTATTATAATGCTAATATAACCCGTATTTGTAATATGCTTTCAGTTTACACAATTACTGTAAAAACATTAAGTTTTAAATAATTGTTTGTTTGTTTCCTAAAAAAATATAAAAAATGGACCAGTAGCATATTCCATCAAGTTTTCGTATGTGCTATGAATTTGTGTCTTGATGGATATATCACACAAAATCACATTTTTGTAAATTGGACACCCTGTATATTTTTAGATATATGGATAGCCCTTTTCCTATATATGATTGTTATACATTTCTTTTCAAATAAGTGAGTTATTAAATTAAATAATATTCTTAAAAGTTTGGGATACAACTAATTGTAAATTGTTTTTGCATAGATGGTCATGCATAAAACAATAAATAATTTAAAATATCAATTGTTGAGCAGTCAAATTAATTTTTTATAGTCGGTTTTGATTACCTACTTTTTACTTATTAAAGAGTTTTTTTATATAAAAATAAATGATTAAAAATGGCCTTGTTCTGTAGAAGTACGTAATGATCTGTTAAATGTACCTATATTTTATTTCAAATGAAAGTAACTAAAGCCAAACATTTATACCAAAGAAAATATCTCCAGGTAAGATGCCCACATAAAATTTATTTTGATTACCTTGTTAAAAATTTTAGAAATTGCATAATACCAAAAGAAACTATAAAGCAAATGAAGAAAAACAACTAAATGCATTTATATTTTGCCGAACAATCCTCAAAATCTATTAGGGATGGAGTACGAGATCTTGTGGTGTCTTACGGGTGTCCCAAAATGCTATCAAGAGAAATAAATTCAAACCCTATAAATTTATTGTGGTCCAAAAATTGAATGTTAACGACTACAAAAAACGTACGTATTTTTACAATGAATGGAACAAGATAATTTCATTGCAAACACAAAAGTTTTGAATTTCTGAAAATGCCCACCAAGTAAATGAGATTCAGTGGCAAGGTCGTCAGTCTATAGGATTTTGGTGTAAAATATTAAATAATAAAATTTTTGAGCCCATTTTTTATGAACATGGTTTAAATTGAAGAAGATACAAACAATTTCTGGAATATGAAATAGATGATCTTCCTTTAAATATTTCTGTACAGATAGCTGGCAGTATGATGGAGCACCATGTCACTCAACTATAGGGAGGTAACTGAATTCTTAAATCATAAATGTCAAACGTAGATAGGCAGATGTGGGATTACACTATGGTTTCTATGAAGCCCGGATTTAACAGCCCTCGATTTTTATGGGGAATACTTAAAAACAGAATACAGAAAAATAGATCTAATAATTAAACTGGAACAAAAAAATTTAAAGAAATATGGGATTTAGACAATAATCCAGAAAGTTTCATTTATTTGAGAAAATTATACAAAAAAATTTAATCTTTGTTTGGAAAATAATGGTGGAATTTTTGAAAACATAATACTATAATGTTTGTTTGTTTCTTTGTATGTTGTACTACACATTTAAATTGTTATTCTTATTAAAAAGTAGTTAAAATAAACTTGTTTTTTTTTTTAGATTTTACATATTTCATATTTCAATAACTCAGTTACTTAAGAATCAAATGTATAACAATCACATGTTTATAATGGGGAGGAAAAGAGCTATCAAAACATGCCTGGGTGTCCCATTAAAAAATGTGACTATGTGGCACTTCCTGTATATTTACTAAGATAGACACAAACTCACAGCATATACGAAAACTTGGTGAAATGTGCTATTTCTTACATTCCTTCTTTTCTTGCTGATTGTAAGAATATGAAATGGGTTTAAAAATAGAATTTTTTGCTAGTTACTCTGTATAAAACAAAAACAATAGATCAAATAGATAATAAAAAAAAACCATTAAAAAACAAAAACAGTCAATTCTTAACGTATGTACAGTGGTAGTATTAGTATTTCTGCATAAAGATTCAATCATGTTTTCGGTATTATTTTGCAACAATCATTGTTGTATGATGCTCTGGGATTCGCTAAGATGCCGGGTCGCCTGTGATTGAAAGGCGCAGAGGGGAGGCGTCCCCTAGCCCAGTCCACTTCCTGTTTAAGTAGGCGCAAAAACACAAAAACTTTATATATAAATTCATAAAGCATCCTTCTGAAAAAGGAATATATCATAACTAGACACCGGACAATTTCTGTGCGTGCAGGGCTGACACGGCACATGGGATAAGTGACAATAACATCATTTGTATGGACCAAAATTCAAACCTCGAGTGTTTTAACATTTCATGAAATCTCCTGTACTTTATTCAAGGCATTACTATAGATTACAAAGCACAGGCCAGACAAGTTACATGAATCATATTAGAATACGTGAATCGTAAAAGCCTGGCAGCTTTACACGTACACGTATCCCAGGATAGATGTAACAAGATGTGTAGTAGATAATAAATTGTCGAATTTTGGATGGCACTTATAATATATTCACGGAAAGTAGTCAGGAGCCGTAAACACGTGACCGACCATACTTCAAAGCGAGACACAAATTTAGTATTTGTCAACGAAAATGATTTGTGATGAACATTTACGAGGAGAAATATAAATTTTTTACATTCTGATAGCTAATACAGTTTATTTATAGGTAACTTTAACCAAAATTATACGCAATGTTTAGAACTGGACATTTTAAATTTTGCGCAAAACGACCTCACTAGAACTAAACCAAAATATTACTGAATTGTCTTAGCCAATCATTGCGCTTACAGCTACATGCACATGTGCAATACGCACCATCTTTGTTTATGTCTCCTGACTGGTCTCTGTGAATATACTATAGGTATTTAGTCCTGCTTAATGTAAGGGTATTTTATAAGTCGATTTATAAAAACCGTTCCTAATAAACTACCTTAATTTTTTAAGACATGAAAAAATTTCATTAAAAAAAGTTGCTTAGAATGCAATTTGTCTCCTTACTAACTTTCAGAAAGTGTTTAATCACTTAAACATACATTTTTTCTTTATTCATATTATTTACCACATTTCGTTCATTATTTATAAACCAGGTCAAATTTATTTGATAGTCATCAAAAGAAAACATTGCATGCGTTGCTAGCAGTTTTTACTAGGACAGAAGTTCATTAGGTGTAATTGTTATTATTTGTTACGATATTGGATAGTATATATAGAATTTTATTTTCTTAATAAATCAGTTTCAATCAATCTGTTGTTACTCATTAATACTCCTATCCACCCTTAATTAAGGATGTGATGCTGCGTCCAGGGAGTTTAAGTCTCCACCACCATACAGTCAGAATTCCTGCTGTATAAATCACCCTTATTCTACGTCTCCGCCTTCGAGCAAAAAAGTAAACCGTCAGTGGTCCCATTTGATTCCTGTCGAATCCATTGGCACCCACAATAAAAAAAAACCAACAGTGGTCTCAGTGGTCCCTTTCGAATCCTGTCGAATCCACTGGTCCCTACATTCCAAAGAAAAAAAACCCTGCCAGTGTTCCAGTCGATCCTATCAAATCCATTGGTAGCCACAATCCAAAGAAAAAACCTGCCAGTATTCCAGTTCAAGTCCTATCGAATCCATTGGTATCTACATTCCAAAGAGGAAAAAACCTGCATATGTTCCAGTTCGAGTCCTATCGAATCTATAGGTATCCACATTCCAAAGAGGAAAAAAACCTGCCAGTGGTCCAATTCGATGTTATCGAATCCATTGGTACCCACATTCCAAACGGCTAGTGATCCACTTTAAATCCTATCGAATCCATTGGTATCCACATTCCAAAGAGGAAGAAGGAAACCAGCCAGATGTCCCATGTCCCATTCAAGTCCTGTCAAATCCATTGGTACCCACAGCCCAAAGAGGAAAACCCACCAGTGGTCCCATTCGAGTCCTGTCGAATCCATTGGTACTTACATTCCAAAAGAGAAACCAGTGGCCCGTTTGAGCCCTAAGCATCACCTGCTCCCTACAATGCAAACATAGGACTTCTGTTGGGAGACGCCAGAATGTTTAAGCACTTAAACATACATTTTTTCTTTCGCATGGTCACCCAAAAATGGGATGCAGAAACTAATCGTTTGTATGAACAGTCCCTCAACACCCCACAAAGTCTATGATTTCAATGAGATGATGGACTTTCCGGAGAGAAAATTCCAATCCCTGGAATCCACTGCCATAGCCAATAAGATGTCGTCCAGCTGCGGACATACTGGCCAATACACTACCAGTATTTCCAACTCCTGTAGCTATTGCAAACAACAACACCTCATCTATATCTGCCCTAAATTTCAAAATTTACCTACCAACGACAAAATTCAAGACGCAAGAGACAGACGCATATGTCTCAAATGTCTGAGTCTAACTACAGAGAAAAATGTCAAAGACAACTGAGATGTCAAACCTGTGGACTTCCACAACGCACAATTATACACAAAGAATCTACATCAAAGTCAGTTAGGTAGCGCCGCCACTGCCATCGCAACCGATCAGACAAAACCATAACTTGAAGAAGAGTTCACCTTCAGCAGCCATGTTGGAAGAGAAGATCACACAGTTCCATTAGCCACCGCCCAGATTCCTATCAAACCATCATCATAGTCATACTAATTATTTTGTTGGGATTCATCTGTGTCCTACTGCAACATAAACACAGACAGCAGCAACAGGAACCCCAAATCAACAACCTGAGATGATTGAGCTCCAGCCGTTACGGTGATGAAGAATCATAGGATTCCTGTTGGGAGACACCAGAATGTAGTATTAGTCACCACCGCCATACAGTCAGAATTCCTGCTGTCTTGCTGTATAAATCACTCTTAATCTATGTCTCAGAAACATCTTCTTCTTCGTGGGGGAAGGGTGCGTTCAGTACCGTTCCCGAAAAGTTCCGGTTACCCACTGTCCACCCACCCTTTTTGGCCATGGTTATGGAAACCATTAGCTCGTCTCAGAAACATAAATTTACTGCCCCTTTTATCAATAAATTCTATTTTATTCTGAATTTTTAAAAATCATTTTTGCAAATTAAGAGTGCTCTGAAATCACAAATATTTTTTCTAAAATAAATTAGTATTATGAATAACTTTTGTTCTTAACGTGTAATGAATCATACAAATGTTCATTACTATAGTTTCGGAAATTCCCGTTAGTCTTGTGCTACCGCGCACTTCCTGCCGCCATGTGATTAATCATGCAGATGTTCATTTCTAGAAGTTTCTGCAATTACCGTTTGGCATGTGCTGCCACGTACTTCCTGCCGCCATGAAATATGAGACGGCACCAACGCCATAATTTTGGTATAAATAGAATCGCCGTAGCCAAGAGAATGAATTCAGTTTTTCTATTGACAACTACCTTCAGCGCGCTAAACTGGGTAGTTGAGGAGTATTAAGCCCGTTGAGCTTGACTCTATTTGGTTAGAAATCAGAATTCGACGACGACGCCACCCGGCCGAATGTCTAGTAGCATCTTGGGGGTTATAGCGCGCCGAGCTAAACCTCTTGATGTCGGTAGCTATTTTACCGTCCTACACCGCCGTCACCAGTCTAATGATTATTTATTGCAGTGGGCTTTCAGCGCGTTGAGCTGGACCCGCCGTTAGTAAATAATTGCTAAACCAACCGCCGTCATCATCCCGTAATTGTTTATGGCCGTGAGTCTTCAGCGCGTTGAGCTGAACTCGCCGCCGATAAATAATTACCGAACTTATCGTCGCATCGAGTCCTGGATGTTTCCTTCAGCACATGGAGCTGAAGCCTACCGTCGTACTGTTTAATCACCGAATTACATTTCTCCCCGTAAACATAATTTCACCGATGTATATATGTAAAAAGGAATTATTAACTTTGTACTTGACTTGGTTTAATTATTAGAGAATCGGATTTTATGTTTATTTGACTTCATGTTTTGGATAAATGTTGCTTTAATGAAATAAACTGTTATGTATACTTTGGGCTTTCTTATTTACAACTAACAGGAATCTTGGATTAATTCTCCAAACCAACTATTCGAAAGCAAACACCGTTACATATTCCGACGCCCAAACATACTTTCTTACATATTTTGGACGCCTGAACAGACACCACACAAACGTCTTATCTTATTTTTAACAAAAAACTGACTACTAGCAAAAACAAAATAAATTTGTATTCCTAAAATTTGGTAAGTAGGCACAAATTACATTCTAAACAACTTTTTTCAATGTAATTTTTTTATATATTGAAAAATAAAGGTAATTTATTAGTGACAATTTTTATAATTTGACTTATAAAAGACCTTTTATAACGCCAATTCAACTCATTTTTGATATATCAAAGTTTTACCCCAAGCAGGAATGATTCCCAAAGTGTCATTCCAAAATTCTAAATTTTTCGTCCATAACACTTGTTACATACATATATCCTGGGGCAGAGTGTGTATGCAGCTGCATCTGATACAAGTAGTAAAACATTTTCAATTTTAACACCAATATGATACAAAGCATTTACCACTATTTCCTCAACTGTTCATGCATTGGTTTGTAACATCCATTTACTACATGAACAGTGTAGATGTACTCTGAATAGCACTTAAAATACGCATAATAACATTAATGATTATATGTTCCTTAAAATGCATGGCTTTTTCAACACAAATCTACACATACTGATTTTTTGCATCCTTGATATTGCCAATAGTTGCTACTATTTATTTTTATCCTCGTGTCAGCTACATATCTACACACTACAACCCTTGTTGACAAATTGCATCTCAATTAGGGAATATGGTCTCACTGGCCACTGCGCATGCATGCTACTATCCTTTCCTATTGGAAAGACATTTCAATAGGGAAGGCGGTCCCTGGATTTACTGAGCTTTCATGGAAATTGTACTGAGTCTACTCATAATCTATCAAATTATGCATACCCATTAATTTATATATAATGATTCTATATTATGTTTATTTATGAATGTCAATAATTGCTCATATTAGGGATCCATCTAGTTTATCAATAACAGATGAAATAATACAGATATCCAATTTCACTGACATGTTTGTAGGACGGCACGTGGCCAAGAAAAGTGGAGGACCGAACATTTCAAATGAAACATTTTTTTATCGAAATAAGTATTGTATAAATATAATAAAAATAGTAATAAACCAGAGAAATTAAACAACTCCCAAATTCAAAGCTGAAGCTGTCTAAAAGGGAGTTATACTTAGAAAAATGTGGACATCAACCATTTCCACCGACATTGCCAGTGCCGGTGGTGAGAATCAAACCTGCAGCTATGATAGAAAGTTCTAGTCATGCTTGATGTAATGTGTCTCTTATGTACAATATTTAATATCGAAATGCAAATGGCGCAATTTTCATAGTTTTAGATATAGCCTGATATCATTTAAATTTTGTCTGCAACAGTTTTTAAAGAACCTGCCAAAATGTAAAATAAAGGATGTTAACTTTTTCTGTGATATAATTCCAGAATTAGTTGAATTTGTTTAAATTTAGAGCCTTTATACCAGCAAATTTTATTACAGTTAATGAATGTGTAATAATTAAGACAAGTTAATACAAAATAGTGTTTTTATTTCGGTTGCATGCAACCCAGACTATAGAGAAACCCCCAACAACAACCTGTTATGTTCGTGTCAGCGGCAGTAGCCGCTGTATGTTGTAAGTTCTTATCCAAGTTGTCCTAGTTCAATATATCTCAGTATGATTGATATTTCTTTAGTACTTTTGTTTCCCGCATAATATGTTGTGATTATGATGACTCCTTTTTAATTATGAATTTTTATGTTGAGAGTTTATTTCTTATATTGAGTTAAGTGTAATCTTCTTTGTTTAATCATTATATTGTTTGCATACCTAGAACTATCAACCTTAGGGACTTCATATACGAATACCTTTTTGATGTACCAATTTATGGTTACATTCACAACTCTTTTCTTTAATTTTAAATGTAGAATTTCTAAGTAATAAATATTAAACTGCAATTTCCGAACATCTTATGTGTTTACATATATATATAAAATGGAGGTACTATTAACTTTAGTTTATGGCTAGTTTTATGGTTTATTGGAATATAAATTAATGAGATCCAAAATTTTTATATTAAACATAACTACTCTTATTAATGGAAGACTGGATAACATGCAAATAATAAACTATTATAACATTGTTGTTCATAACTCGCTACTGTGTGTGAATAAGGGGATATGTGCAATGCTAAGTAAATGAAACATATCCCCTTATTCATGCGCAGTAGCGAACTAAGACGGGTTTGAATAACTAATTACTTAAATCGGTCTTGTATATACATTTGACTAAATACAGGCATAGGAAAATTACTAACTCTAACATTAGGAGTATAATTTAAACTCCTATCGCTCTTTACTTTATTGATTATGCAGTATTCGTCTTTTACATGAATGTTCTCATAAACACAACTGCTTCGAGGCCTGGCTTTACGAACAGGTTTTTGTTCTTTTGGTTGTCCAAAGTTTGAGCTATACCTCTTTTCAGGAGGTGTATAAGGCCTTGTGTGTGTATCAATAGGAGGGGGTGGAGGTTCATGTCTGTTATTAGGAGAGTCATATCTATTATCTACACCTTGACGAGATTGTGCATAAAATTGATAAAAATCATCATATTCATGAGAATCTACATGATGCACAATATTTTTAAGTTGTGGCAAAGAATGACTATTCTTAAATACTTCTAATGGGGGATTGTTTGAAGCTTTTTTATGGTAATCATAAGGCGGAAGAAGAGGGGCCTGAGATGGAATAACTTTTTGAGTTGCACAATTTTTGGACGGTATTATTTGTTGCGCACGGTAAAGGTGTTTTTTCAAAGGACTGTACATACCCGTAGTCTCAGTAGTTTGACGATAAATTCCTGGCATCTCAGTTGCATTCACAGTGAGTTGCTGAGGACCATTCTGAAACATATAAGAAAGTGTGAGGTAACATGATGCCATGGGAGAGTAATAAAATTATTTGGTTTTACCTGCATATGAAGTCCATAGTTTTTTAACTGCAGAGTTGGTTCATTAGTAACAGGTCGACTTATTTCAGAACGATAGTTATCTGTGACTAAGCCCCTCCTGTAATTTTTACATATATTAAGTAAAATTGTTTAAAGTCAGCTTATTATATAGAGTGCTCCAAAATTTACCTTCAAAATAATAGAAATTTGCTATATGAATTTATATTAAAATAAAAACCAATTATTTCTAATTGTAAGTTAAAATTACTTTGCCTTTTTTGTTTCTCTCAAATATCCTCAAAAATAATCAAGATATTTTAATAAAACTTGGTAAATAAAGTTTCTTAATAACTGTAACGATCTTGACAATATTCATTTTCCTACTTCAACCAGTGTAGATAATTATATAAAAGATAAATTCTTAAGATAAAAAATATTATTTTACAAGAAAAAAATATTTTTATAGTTCCATTTTTTCTGTAAAATGATTTTTTTTAAAATTATTTACCATGAGTTGTGAAAAAAAGTTAATTATTATTGTTAATGCTTCAAAATGATAGTAGATTTTAATTTATTTAGTGGCATACAATTTTTTCTTTTCTTAAAACTAATCAATACCCCGGATCAAGTAGGAAAACGAAAACTGACAACACAGCAGTTACTGGAAAACATTTACTTATCACTTTCATTAAAATGTCTCGATTAGTTCCGGAAATATTTGAGAAAAACAATAAAAATAATGAAATGTTAACCTATATCTCAGAAACAATTGGGTTATACTTTAGATGTCCATATTGTATATACAGGGTGATTCCATTTTAATACTGAACATTTAAAGTTGATAAATCTCGACGAAATAATAAATTTTTTCTACTAGGCCTTCGTTTTTGAGATACAGTTTTTGCATTGTTTTTTCACAGTTGAATCAAGCCATCCTGTGCGATATATGTGTTACAACGGTGTACAGCGCAAGGAACTATTAAAACAGACTCTGTCTACAAATATCTGTTTCTTTTCTAATATTTGACATAGTAGTAATACAACCTTGGATTATTATAGACATAATAAGTTTAATGAAAACATATTATTTCGGTTTAGATTCATTACAGAAAATGACATCCAGAATGCTTTTAGGCAGTTAAAATCAAAATGCATGGGAATTGATGAAATCAGTTATGAAATGTTAGATTTCAGTTTGCCACATATTACTAAATTCCTTCAAAGTGTAATTAATGAATCTCTACAAAATGGAGATTTTCCTAACATTTGGAAAATGTCTATAATAAAGCCCATTCCAAAAAATATCAAATGCTCTTAACTATAGTGACTTAAGGCCTATAAATATTCTGCCCATCTTATCGAAAGTTACAGAAAAAATTGTTTTTACCATGATGTCCGAATTCATCTCTGATGAAAATTTGTTACCCGCTATTCAATCAGGATTTAGATCTAACTATAGTACAGCTACAGCATTAAGTAAAGTCACGACCGATATTGTGAGTGGTCTGGACAGATCGAAGGCAGCTTCCTTGGTTTTGCTAGACTATAGCAAGGCATTTGATCTGTTAGACCATGAACTTATCATTGCTAAACTGAGCTATTACGGGTTCTCCGAGACAGTTTGCATGTAGTTTACAAGCTATTTGACTGACAGAACTCACTGTTGAAGTAGAGGGATCTAGATCAAATTCTGTTATTAGACAAGGAGTCCCACAAGGTAGCATACTGGGTCCTACATTATTTAGCTTGTACACTGCAAGCTTACCTGATGTTATAAATCACTGCGCAATACATCTTTATGCAGATAATACGCAGCTTATAAAAACATTTGAACCAACAGAAGCTAGTTATGCTCTGGAGGAAGTTAATGCAGATTTAGGCAGAATATTTAATTGGTCAGAAGAACATGGGCTACGCTTAAATGCTTCGAAGAGCTGCTTCTTAATAATAGGTACTAAGGTCTTAATAAATAAAGTTAATTTACATAATTTTACCACCTTGCACATAAATGGAATAGAAATATCTTGTAAGGATTCAGCTAGAAATCTAGGAGTCGTATTTGATGCAAACTTAAATTATGAGGAACATGTTACCAATAAAATAAAGGTCATTTATATGAAACTTAAATCACTGTATAAATTTAAATTTATTTTCTCTGACAAAATCAAGTACAAGCTAGTGGAATCGCTTCTTTATCCACATATCGACTACTGCATAACAGTCTATTACAGTTATTTAACTGCAGAATTTAAAAATAAAATGCAACTAGCTCAGAATTCATGTGTTCGTTTTGCATATGGTATTAGTAAATTTGATCATATAACACCTACTTATAATGTAAATTCCATCCTAAAAATCGAGTTCAAGTGGCTACTACTTTTTGGTGTGTTTCTATTCAAAATTTATGCAAGCAAAAAACCTGAATATCTGTATAACTATGTAATACCCAGACAAGAACTGCACAATTTAAATCTGCGAAATATAGTAAGATTCGCCATACCTAGGCACAATAGCAAGAAATTTGAGTGTTGCTTTGCATATTTAGTTGTTACCTTGTTCAATAAAAGTGAATTTTATAATATGATGCAAAATAGATCAATAAGACGTTTCAGAAGGACTTACAAAGAAAATATACTAAATACGCAAAAAAGCATGCAGCATTAGTTGTATATTGTATGTATATTTTTCTGTTTTTTTTTTACTTCATTTTTGTTTGTTATGTGTTACAGAGTGATGTAAACGTTAGTACTAAGTAGTTTTTTGTAACGGAGTATGTGGTGGCATGGAAGAACGTATATACGAATGTCACCTTTTTGTGTTTGTATAATGTTTTTGTACATATATATATAATTCACAATAAATATTTTTCTATTCTATTCTATTCTATATAAAACTAAAAACAGTGTGTTTCTTATTTATCAAACTAATCAACTTTTGACCATATCTTTTAAATTACATACAAGTATTCTACGAGTACAGCAATATACATCAAAATAGAAGATATATCTCAGTTCTAAGGTAATTTACAAATTAATACAGTATGGTTGATTTTTCCGCAACAATTTTATTTCGAAAATTATTAGTATTTTTTTTAATTCAGTGGTTTCTACGAAAAATATGATAAAACATGTTAATACATGACCAAGAAATGACCCTGTAGTCTAAATAAAAATTATTAGCATACATCTGAGGATTTGGTATTCCCACCGTGTTTTTTTTTTCGTTTATTCTTGTATTATCCATAATTTACTTGCTGTTTTGTAATTTTAAAAAGGTTTTGCGACATTATATAAATCGTTAGTAAATAAAAGCAAGGCGTCCTATACGCGCCACTAATTTAATAGAACTGTATGAATCGTCACTACCGAGAATGCATCTTATATGCGCCACTAGTTGAACAATAACTATTTCAATGTTAACACCCACAACTTATAGATAGATATATCACGTTATCACAATTGCGTAATAAACAGGTACCTGAAGTTGGGTCTTTGCATGTAACTAACCTTCCGCAAAAAGAATCGCCTCATGCCGCACAGGTATAACAACGCAATCAAATGTTTATACTATTACATTTATTTCATAATAATATATTATTTTGATTACTTAATTTGTATGGAAAAATAATAACGTAAAGGCCGTCTCTGGAGGAACACCAAATCCTCTGATATATAATTATTAGTAACAAGGAATATTTTTGTTTCTATATGTGTATTTTTTTTTTAAATTGTAGGAAATGCCCATTGTGAAAAATGTGCATATGCCTCGATTAATGATACGATGCATATTTAATATTTGTTACTTTTTTACCCTGCCATGTTTATTGAACGCTATGAATTGCATTTTTAAATGTTTTCACACATTTTTAGATACCACGGTGGCCAATATGACAGCAATCTTCAGTTTCATTACCTGTCAATAAGTGAAGGAGTTACTGGCCCACAAAGAATATGAAAACAATTCAGGCATACATTTCCCTGTGAATATGGATTAAAGCTCTCTTGACCTCGTTTACTTGTAAACGAGCCTTTAATCTAAAAAAATATATTATTACAGTATCTAATATTTTAATATGTATTAAAACTCACATCTTCATTTGTAGTCTGATTACTAGTAGTAAGATAAGTGTGAAAACCTGCTAACCCTAAAATACTCCAAACACTGAAAAAACATATTATGGCTACTATTACACTAGGGGGTGATTCTTTCACGGCATCTAGAAATTGGCGATCATCCTTTGTTACTAGAAACAAATAAATAATTAACTAATATCTGAACCAATGATGTGTATCAAATGTTTTAAAAACCACAATATTGCAACAATCACAAATTTTTATATAAATATTAAGAGCACATCTTAAAAACACTATTTGTGGATGTATAATGCACAGGGAGTGGAACAATTGTCATTTACATATATATTACATACATCTATTTCGGCTTCCTGCCACAATACTGGTTCCCGAGCTGGTGCATGTATTAGAAGTATATAAATAAACGCATATGTATTAATTAATTGAATTATAAGAAGGCTCTTTAAAAAATTTATATCTGCTGGCTTTTAAAAAATGGGCAAAATGGCATATATTTTCGCCATATACTAATGTATACTAAAACTGCATTCTAAAAAAAATATTTATGGAAATAATATGAAATTAATAACAAAACATATTGAAAGTGTCATTAAGAAAAAATTATTTACTCTAAAGGCCTATAATATGCTGGTCATATAAAATTTGAGCTATATGCTGAATTCAGAATTCAAATGACCATTGTTGGTATTCGCACGCGAGGAAAAGATTAACAGTTTTTGGTCTTGTTTTTAGTATCTAAAGAAATGTTCAATTCAATACTTCAATAATTGCTCTATTATGTTATCTCATGGCTCAAATTTAATATGACCTGCATATTATATTCCATATTCCAGATACTTCTTATTTACATAATTAGGCAAACAAGTTTTCTGCCTCATTTGATTTATTACTACTCATTTTTTAACATAATGATGGCTTCAGAATATCAAAAATGGATTCCTATAAGAAAGTTACCAGGAGTCAGTTTTCCAATGTATTTATTTTATAATAGTTACATTATTTTTAAATTCAATGGTTGCAGTTTCACTATATTCAACTTAAATCTATTATAAACTTTTCTGTTAGTAATACTGAAAAACGAAAATATACGATTCGTTCTAAATAAAAAGAATTGGAAAAAATTTGGGAAAAAAATTGCACAAATGCACTGCCGCCCCAGATTATTTTAGACTATTAGTAAATTAAAAATATATTTTTTCGTAATCAAAAGGAAAATTTATTGACCCGTTTTCTTTTGGTATTCGAAAATTTTGATGTTTTGTAAAGTTGACATTTTAAAATTTACACAATGAAGAATTTAAATTTCAAAGTACAAAAAAATCTAAATTTTTGAAAGCCGAAAAAAATATCTGATGTGGCTAGCACATAACTTTCTTATACCAGTATATATCATCCTGATGTAAACAAATCATTCTATTTAATTCTGCACTTATTTTAATTAAATTTTAATAGCGTACCTTGAAATGTTTCATTAAAATTTTTAAATAATTAATTTCAGCGTCATTCGATACTGTCAATAATAATTCATGTCATTATATTTTAATAATTTCTTCTTATTGACATTGACATTTTTGTAACTAAATTAGACATTTCAAATGTCAAACTGTTAAATTTATCCTAACCCCATTTTATGAGGTCAAATGTGTAAAAAATTTAAGTTTACATCAGCTTTTTGTAAGTACTTGGAAAATATATTTTATTGGCTTGATATAGTAGACATGATTTATAATCTTTAATCAAGAATATATTTTTTTGTAAAGGCAAATACAAAAAAAGTTTGGGTCCCGTGGACCTCCTTCAGCTGACCAATTTTGCTCATCATCGAATTTATTATTGTCTTTGGCCTTTAGAACATGTGTACCAAATTTGAAAGCTTTATCTCAAAAACTGTGGCTGCTATCGCGATACTATAGACATGCAGATTTTTTTTTTCATAAAGTTTTTCATAATAATTCGTCGAGATTCGTCCAGAAATGCAATAAAAATGTTTAATTTTTTTCCGAAATTGTACAGGGTTATTCATTATAAATTACTCACCCCCTTATCATCGTTATTATTGCCTATAGAAAAAAAAGTTTTAAATAAAAGTTATGTGGTTATGATTGAATTTTGTTAAAATGCTATCAAAAGTACAATAGCGTGCAGATGTCAGGGGATACAAAAAAATAATATATTTTTTTAAATAGAATACCCTGTATATTATTAAATTTTTGGAATAATCTTTTGTTCCTGATTTCAAAAATATACCATATACCGTTTTTGAGTTATTAAACGTTGAATATCTTAGTTAAACTAGTTTCTGTAAATATGGAAAAGTTAACATTATTAACGTGAGCTATGAAAATGACATGATGTGACATTTCTTTAATGAAGTACTCAAAATGGTTTACACTGAGGAAGAGAAAAAGCAAATATTTATACAAAATAGACAACAAAGATTTATTTAGGAAATTTAAAGGTGGATTTATGCAGACACATTTAGCATTTAAATGGGAGATTTAAGAATGCCAATGCATTTATGCACAATTCATTTATAACATCATTTAAAAAGCATTCCAATCAAAGTTAAACTGGTTCGTTACGATATGAGATTTTAACTCGTAAATGTTAAATCTTAAATGATAAATGTTAAATGTGTCTGCATAAATCCACCTTAAGTATAAATAAATGATCTCATAAAAGATGTTCGATGTGTCCACCATTATTGTCAATGCATAATTGATAACTTCTTCTTATATTATAATTGCACCAGAAATGACCTCATAATTAACATTCAGATTGTTTATTTCAAGTCGAATCCTGCCTTTAAGAGGGCTAATCGAACCAGTGTTTGTAAGGTAATTTTTCAAAATTTATTTCTTCCATACGGGTTGGTCAAATTACACCAAATTTGGAGGATCAGTAGTTGAAAGTGTACTAGAGGGTACATGTATATCTATTTTAATTAATTTTCACTTTATGTGGGGAAAATTTATACTGTAAATATAAGTGAAATTTGAACGCGATTAGCTCCTGAATTATGATATCAATCGGTAAAATTCAAGGTAAAATTCATACATGTCTTCTAGAATGAATCTTCATAATTATGCTCAGCAAGTTTCAAACTTTTATTCCGTACTAATTGGTTAAAATGAATTTTCTAAATAAGTATCTTTGTCACTACAAATGGAGCAAGGAAGTGTTACCTCTATCGGGAATCGCACCTCAATGAAGTCGGTGAATAAAACGTCCAGTGAAGGTATAGTCAAGTGCAAAATTATACAGCGGCGCATGTATAAAAACTTTCTAGAGAGTGACACAGCTATCCGAAGCTTTTTCCGACTAAGCCCCTTAATGACTTGAATACTATTATTATTATTATTATTGACAATGTCTTTTAGAAATCCCCAAAAAAATCCATAGGGGTAAAATTCGGTGGCTATTTAATAGGTCCATTATTCCTTATCCATATTGGGAATACATTATTCAAATAATCTCAAATGGGTAGGACACTACGCGGAGTTGCCCCATCCTGCATCCAAATCATTCAAGTTCGAGCTTCTGGAAAATTCTGCAAAAGAATATTTTCTGCTTCTGGGATAATTATTTCCAGATAGGGAACTCCAGTTAAAGTATAATCATAAAATATAGGCACAACAATTTTGTTTCTGAAAATTCCACACCAAACGCTAACAGTTTTACCAATCTTTTTCTGTTGTGCTTGTTTTCCTACGATCTTCGATTTTTTCCTATTAAAAACTCCTGCCGTAGAAAAGGATGATTCATGAGTCCATATTATTTTAGTAAACAAATCAGGATCTTCATCCAACTTTTGATTCATCTGGAAAAGATCTGTACAAATTTTGCAGCATCATGTATGCTATGAAATGCGCGAAGATGTTTAAGAGATTTAAGAAACACTTCTTTTATACTTGCTATTAATGCATCTACCTCTGAATAACCTTGTCGAATAGTTTCTGCCACAAGGTGTAGAGCATGCACTTTACATGTAACATGTACCAACCCACACCATGTTCTTGAAGAGAACAGCCTACCAAACGTATTGTCACTGCACCATCGGTCACTAACATCAACACTTGACTTTTTGACGGGTCAAATTTGTCTAGCATTTTCAGCACCACCCGCATAATTGTTTGGCCAGTACACTCAGTTAGTCTTCTCCTAGCTAGTAACAGTGGAAATGTCAGTTTAAGAGGGTCCAGTTCATGTACTATTACGTTTAAAATAGAATTTTTTTTATAATCTGTCATCTCGTTTACACATAACCACAGCCGTGTATTTTTTAGTATACATTTGATCCTATTTACAATGTCTTCGCTTACAGTTGGTACATAGTTACGCAACGTTGTGGGACTTGGTAACGTCACCTTGGGATTGTATTTATTGCAGAACTCCTGAAATGATTGTTTATCGAGTATGTGCAGCGGAACATCACAGACAATCAGCATTAAGAGTAAATCGAACATAAACTGTGTTGTCGAAGGCACACCATTTTTTTAGTTTTATGTTACACAGAATTTATGTGACGTTTACAATTACATTTGTCCCAGCACATCAGGTCTGCCTGACACACCTTACAAATTATTATAGCACCATTGTAGAATAAATCCAAAGGATTAACGCCTTACAATGCATAGACACCCCTACTTTGTTTCTGTGCAGGAAAATGCCTCCATGCACAATGATAAAAGGTGAAAAATGGCATGAGCTGTCACAATACGGTAACCAGGACGGCCCAGTCATACCTGGACAGTATTGTCAGTCCTGATTGGATACCATTTTTTGTCAACTTTATCTCTCGTTATATTGTTTTTTTGTTTTTTATATATTTATATATGAAATAAATAAAATAAAAAGCAGCCTTAATTACAAATGTATATAAAGTATAAAATAAAGCTGATTAAATTGGAATTGGAAATGGGAATTCACTGATAAATTTATTCACTTTGTCAGTGTATGGCCGTTTTTACCTTTGGACAGGTCTGACATATTTTATTATTAAATTAATATCAAGAATAAAATACAACAAATAAAATTATCAACAATACAACGGAGGGAGGAATAAAGTACGTTGTACACACCATGTGGCATAACAACAGACTAAAATCAAATGTTAGTCTTTGCTAAAATAGTAAACAAGTCCCGCTTACGTATTTGGGTATTTTTCTACCTGGCACCACCCATGACTTGCGGACTGATATGCCAACTCTACTAATGATATAATCCATTTGGTATTTAAAATGAATCGTGTTTTCCTTTTCCTTCTCATCAATAGAAAATATTTAACAGTGATTTAAAGTTTTATGTTGGCTATCCTGGTGACGATGGCATGCTAACGCAACCTTAATAAAAGCATGCCATTATGCTATGGAGGCAGTAATATTTACAATAATTTTCTTTCTTTTTCCTATAATAGAAGCTTGTCAATCTCATTTGTTTTTTTGTCTATACAGGATGTTAATTAAGTACATGAACAAACTTTAAGCGGTAATTCCTTGTATGATTGTTAAGATAAAAAGTTCATATAAATATATATCCTAAACGTCTAAGATTTCGAAATACAGGATAAAGTTTTTTTTTTAGTTATTTTAAATTTTTCTTATACAGTTTTAACAGTACCCATAAAACAACGTTATTAACTTTTAAACAATCTACAGGGTCCTAATTTTTTCGGGGTCATCCGGGTCCAAATTTTCTTACGACGACTGACTAAGTTTGAGAATAAAATCTTATTTATTATGTTCTTCTTAAACTTTTCACTCTCTTGATGTTTTTCATTACCTTGTACGGTTTAGAAGTTATTTGGCAAAAAATAAAATTATGCTTTAAGGATAATTTATTCAAATTTAGCACATACATATAATACATCTGACAGTACCCTTGAAACAATGTTATTAACTTTTGGAACAATCTACATGGTCCTAATTAAAACTATCCTTAAAACAAAGCATAATTTTATTTTTTGCCAAATACTAAACCATACAAGATAATAAAAAACATCAAGAGAGCGAAAAGTTTAAGAACCAAATAGTAAATTAGATTTTAATATCAAACTTAAGTCAGTCATCGTAAAAAATTCAGGAGGCTTAAAGGCGGGACGAACCCAAAAAAATTAGGACCCTGTAGATTGTTTTAAAAGTTAATAACGTTGTTTCATGGGCATTGTTAAAAATATTATAAATATTATACGTGCTAAATTTGATTTAATTATCCTTAAAACTGTATAAGAAAAACTAAAAAGAAAAAAAACTATTCTGTATCTCGAAAACATATTGTTTAAATGAACTTTTTGTCTTAAAATCATACAAGGAATTACCTAACGTTTAAAGTTTGACCATGTAGTTAATAACACCCCGTATTTTGGATAAAAAAAATCATAGTGTAAAATGTGCACAGGCTGCCTATTTAATCGATCAAAGATATGCCTTAAAAACAATTTTTTTAATTATTTACTTACAAATGTCACGATAAAAACATACAGTTTCCACCAAAGTGCCAGGTTAAAGAAACTTTTTATAAACATTATTTTCCAAATTTGATAATTAAGAAGTATGTTATATTCGTAAGTCTGCTAATTTAGATAAACTTGTAATGTACCATTTAATTCTGAAGTATATTATTTAATATTTTTTTCTTTTATTAATAATTTCTTGTATTTGGCTGTATATCAAAGTATTTTCATTATTATTAAATTGTACTGAATTATTGGGTTTAATAATAAAATTAACATACGTAACCTGCATATGGATTACAATTTCAATACATTCTCAGCCAGTGGTAAATATTGAATATTTTAATCAAATGTACATGCTAAAAATTAAAAATATAAACAACAAAAGTAATGACTACACCCAATTCCATATTTGGCTTTGGTGATCTCTAGTTAATATATCTTTTAAACTTACTTAAAATAAGATGAGCAACTGCACATGCAAAAATAAAAACAGCCAAAAATGCCAGTGAGACAATAAACATGTAGAAATATCTATAGTTTCTTCTACCAACACAATTTCCTACCTAAAATATAAATACATTATGATTAATTTTATATAAAAATATACATTACTTACCCATGGGCAATGATGATCAAATCTATCTACACAATTATCACATAAACTACAATGTGATGCTCTTGGTGGCCTGAATATTTTACATGTAAAACAATATTTTAATTTAATGGTTTGTCCTTTAACGAGGACTTCTTTTGTTCTTGGTGGAGGCCTATATGTGGGACTATTGGCAGAATTTGTTACTTCTACAAAAATGTGATAAAAAATAAAGAAATATATTTCTTCTTATAAACAAGGGAATATACAAATTATTAATGTAATATAGGTACTAAATTTGCCAGAGATCTTGTGAACATAGAATAGCTAGGGTGTGACCTGGCAATGAACAGATCTTTTTCACTTTATTGTAATCAAGAAAACACCACCCACCTCATCTATCTTGTGCGATGGGCACAGTCGCTCTTTGTCTTAATACAGTTTTTCTTTTCTCATTATGTATATGACAGTTGTAGTTCATGCAACTATGGCTACACTCTTGGCGATTCTACATTTTCAGATCTCTACAATATGAATTAAAAATTAAAATATTTTACCTATCTGCTTCTCAACATAGGCTGCTTCTTCTGATGTTGCTCTGGGTATAATTCCAGGATCCGAAAGACTAGTACGTAGTAATGAAGACATTGTAAACAAAAATAGTAATCCACCTATTATAGGAATTGCTATTGTGACATTTTCTGCTAAATATTTACAGCTACAAATGATTAAACCTGTTATTGAATTGTCGAAAGTCACATTAAATACTTACTCAAATATAAAAAACAGTGTACTAGTTAACGTAATCAAGAAAATTGTTAACAAAAATACTCCCGAATTGGGCGCAGTCATTAATCGCCCATCACAATAAAATCTATTTCTGCCATGGAACACTTCCCATTTTCTAATTTCTCTTTCTTGTGCCATGTCTGTGCTTGTATCGGTACCTGAAATAATAACAGTATAAAAAATGATATGTAGGTAAATATGTTGAGGCATATTACTTTCCGATTGAAGAGACCACAAATCAACCAATTGATAATCAAGGTCTACAGTCATATATTCTACCTTATTAAATAACTCAACAAAATTAAATAAACCTACAAACTAAATAAAATATATCCCTAATATAGCCTAACTCATATTTTACGTGTAGTCCCTCTCATATCTGAAACACTTCACTTTTCCCATTCTCAAACTACAATAAAGATACATTTTAGTGCATCTTTAATAATTATCACACGGTTTACTTGTGAAACAATCTCATTAATGCAAAAACTCGTCACTAATCTAATCAAAATAGTTGTTGACAGCTGAGAAAACAGAAGACATCTTTTCATTATCCATACTTATTATTATTTTTAGCGCTCAATATTCATAACATGCAATAGATATATATTCTCTTATCAATCCTTCGATCTATGTTATGACAGAGTTTAGGTACCCTGTGGTTATGATCGAAGCATTATTGGGCACGTTTAGCGAACACAACTGTTGGGAGGGTTGACCAGCAGCAGTTCACTGAACGAGAGGGTTGACTATGCACTAACTGGAAGCTGCTGCTTGACATAGTCAGCCATACATTTTTACGGTGTTTCTCGAAGTGCTTTGCTATAATCTCAAAAATAATATGAATAACATAAATGGAATCGCGGACGATAATATCTACAATTTATGTTTTAAGTGATTACATAATAAACATATTTAACCAAAATGTTCCAACTACTTCCAAAAAGATTTATATTAATTAACGTTCCTACTTTTGCAAAAAACTGATCACAGCAAAGTATATTTTGATATGCAATAACTGTTGTGCAAAAACAGATAAATAGTAACTGTTATTTTACTGTTAACAATTTTATTCTCAAATTTATCTGTTCGGTTACTTTACCAGGAGGTGGATATACCGGTTCTAAGACATATGCTAGACAATTTTTAGATATCACATTGAAGGGTATTTTAGAAGAATGTACTGACTCCAAGCTAAAATTTACATATAAACTGACGTTATAAAGCAGTAATCTAAAAATCATTAAGTCACAAGAATACATCTATTCCTGTGTGTATTTTATTATAGCTGCTTTCTTTTTGCAGGCTGGTGCAGCACTGGTCCAGTTCCAGGACTCAAAGTATGCATAAAGTGCACTTCTTTTACCGAGTGCATTAAACACTGATGCACCACCTTCATGCACCACCTTCATGCACCATCCACAGAATTATTCTTTAATTCTGTGGCACCATATTCTACCTTTATGTCAATGAGGGCTTCCGCGCTTGAATTCTCCACGAGAGGCGCTAGTGTAAGATAAGGTCCATGTCACTGAACGCTAATGTTCACCATAGCTTTTTAAAGCTAATTTTCAGTAATTTTTATAAAAATTAGCTGAAAAACATTTAACACAATGATGGTAGAAGGGGAGAGTAGTAATTTACTTGTTCAGTAGGGAAATTATTGTACCTATCAGAGGTGTCTTATGTCATTAAAGTTAGGTAATATCAAGTATGAGCATCATGAAAACAACGAATGTGCATGATTATTATTTACGATTTTCTGTAGTAGACTCCTTTGATAACACATAATCGTCAGGATTAAAATGTTCCTTACAAATACACGAATGTTTCGAAGGAGTAAAGTTAACCCTGCTAATCGCTATCAACCACTGTTTTGGTCGAGTTTTGTCTCTCGGAAGCATATGTCCACCTTTTTGTCTCCAAACAAAATGGAACTGCACAACGCTGAGGCATAACTAATAATTTTTTTATTTACTGGTGTACGAAATAATTATAATAAAACCCTATAAACTTGTTCTGCGCCTAACAATAACTTTTGACAGAACCTTTCTAGCCAGTGGCGCCAACTGGTAAGCCTAAAAACGGTAACCCTCATTATATCATGGTAGAGATAGGGAACTACTATCTCTGCACCATCGATAATTATCGATATTCCAACCCTGGACTATCGATAAGTATCGATAATTTTTGATAGTCAAAACTAACTAAGTTCGTTCTCGATTGAGTAGACGGTAGGGATGGGCGTTTATTGAGTATAGGAAATGGAATAACCTGCGTAGATATAATTAGATATAATGGGGGTGTTTTTTACTCGGCAGTAAATCTGCAATGTATCGCAGTTTAAGCTCTGCATGACGTTATGTGGTCAGAAATTAAAATAATTATTTTATTTATTATTTATAATTATTTTTAATACATATAAACAACAAAAAAAGACACAACGCGCATGGTTGCATCCATAGAAAATATATAAATTTTTTTTATTATATCTTATCTATGGTTGCATCTTTTGAAGATACGGTCAAGACGCAGACGGTTGCATTTCTGCGTGTAGGCTGCAAGGAATATCTACCGTGCAGTAGTATAAAAGAACGCGAAACGAAGCTGCAGTTATGCAACTACTGAAATAAAGGAAAGATGTATCCTTGCGGAATAAAAAAGCCCAATGCAATAGGCCACAGAGCATCTGCGTCAGACGTCAAAGCTAACCTTACAAATAGAAATTTTTGAGACTATCGTTTTACTACGTTAGTATACATATACTTAAATTTTAGTTTGGAACCAATATTTTCTTTAAAAGTATCCTTTGGCGTGATATCTATTCTGTGGTTACATGTCTTTGGCGAAACAGAACGTTTTTTAGGTGGGTTAGAAACAATATATTTAGATTAGCGGAAAACCTTCTTTCAAAATGTTATGGTATTTTTTTTTACAAATCGCTGTAATCTTTAGACGCAAGAGAGTGTTAATTTACAACAAAGTGTTTTGCTATCAACTATCGATAGTGTCTTGGAAATATCGATTGTCCAAACTACCGATAATTATCGATAGCGCTATCGATAATTCTCGACCTCACACACAGAAGTAAATTCATTATAGGCGGATTCAGTCAGTCATGTACTTATAGTTAATAAGTATATGGTTTCAGTTCTCTGAACCGGTCAGAGAACTGAAACGTGTCGCCAGTGACAGCCCGTTAGCCAATACTAATCAAGCATTGTGTATTCCTCTCACTCCTACTATTTGTGTCGCTGGGTAGTTAAATTTCTCCAACTTCAAGAACAAAGTACAGTTGGAGGGGATGTGTCGCCGCGACACGTTTTTAGTTCTCTTAAGCTTCGTTTACAACCTCGTTCTTAAGCACGCACAATTTTCGTGCAAAAGTTTGACAAACGATTTCTTAATGGACCTGTTTCCGCAAAACTTTTGTTGTCACATCATAGCATGTGCCAACAAATCAAAAAATGTGCCAATGTTTGGCGAAGCCAAGCTTTGTGCGTGCTACTGCCGCATGATTGGACGAATCAAGGTCGCATGCTTGGATGTCAGAGAACGTTATAATATTGATTATTGTTGAAGTTAGGTAGCTTTCTGTTTACTGTTTAAAATATATTAAAAGCTTTGAATGAAAACGAATTATTCACAACTACAGTTCAAAAGTATCCAGTAGTGTGGGACACATCCCACAAATCATACAGAAATAATCCCCCTAATCTGCACCCGAAAATCCCTATTATAAACATAAAAAAGTGGTCATCGCAAATACTGGCTGGCACAATTTACGTGCCAATGTAATTTTGGTTACGTAGTAAACGAAGCTTTAACCCAGATTAATGAGGGTTAACGCGTAGGGATGTGCGATACTCTCAAAATATCGATACCCGAGTATCGATACTTTCGAACGTAAAGTATCGATATTATAAAAAGTTAAACATGAAGTATCGATATTTCAAAATATCAATCAATACTTTCAAATGTCAATCTATACTTTTAAATATCAATCGATAATTCCAAATATCAATCGACACTTACAAATATCAATAGAAAAGATACATGGATTTCAAGGAAAATGGATATATTTTATAAAAGAGTAACAAATATTTTGAATAAAAGACATTAATTTACAAACTCCAGTCTTCTTCACTACAAGTGAAATCTGGAGGCCCTTTTATTGTAACCGAAACACACTCGACTATTGAAAACAAACGTATATTGTCTAAAAATTCCAAACTGTACAAATGGATTTATTTTATAATGAACAAAACGTCTATTTGACAACTACTGAACTCACAGAGCACTTCAACATTCTAAAGTAGGCGTCAGACTGAATATATTTTTATTATCTTATTCTAACTTATCATGTTTTTTTCACCATCATCAGCAAAAACATAAGAACTGTAACATTCAACAGTAAGCCTATAGTCCGGACGCTTACATTCGGCCTTCCTGACTGGATGATGGTCGGCAGTGCATCTGAAACAGACCAAAAACAGGAATAAATGCACCGCACTATTTTTAAGCTTAGCTGCCTTCTCTTTTTTTTTTTTATCTATATAACCCAGGGATAAATCCCGACGTTTTTTTTAACTCAGAGATACATGGTAGACTCCCGATAGCACTTAGCTCAGGGACACCCAGGATCAGCATCATCCTCGACAGTCAAAACCCAGAGGATGATGATTATCCGATGGCGCTCAACAACACCCAGGGACTGCTAGTCCCGATGGTACCCAACAAGACCCAGGGACTGCTAGTCCCGACGGCACTGGGCAAAACCCCAGCAGGGGCCCAGGGATTCTAGCATCCCGACGGGAAACTAAGAGCACAGGAATATAACCATTCCGACGGCAGTTTACAGGCACAGAAATAAAAATATTTCGACGGCATTACTCTACCTTACTGGGCGTTGTCAAAGGTGATCCATCTTTTGATTTGCTCAGTAGCAAATACTCCAGTATAACGATTCCTCGTTCTGTTCGACCCAGGAATATCAGTGACTTCATACCGGTCATTCTCCAGCGCCTTGGATATTCTAAATGGCCCTTTCCACTTAGGAACTAACTTCCGACTTTTACCAGCGCTGACAATAGATGAGATCTTAACGAGTACTAATTCACCTTCGACAAAAGATTTTGGATTTGCTCGATGTGAATCGAAACTGACCTTTTGACGGTGCTGATTGGATTCTATTTTCTCGCTGATTAATTTACGGAGGTTCAGAACATCTACACAATCTTCCGATTCCACGAATCCAACGTTCTGGGGACCTGCCCGATAGCCAACTAGCGCTTCGGCAGGAGTTGTTGCAATGGCCTTGTTCAAGGTGTTATTCAGGCCCAGTTGGATATTAGTTACATTTTCGTCCCATTCGTCATCATCTTTGCTGGCTCCCATTGTCGCTAGGGAGTCTAGAATGGTCCTGTTATACCGCTCTACCTGGCCATTACCACGTGGCATTCCGACAGCATTGAGATGTCGCTGTATTTGTTTTCATCACAGAACTTACTGAACGCCTTGGAAGTGAAAGCTTTGCCCCTATCAGCAATTATACGTTTTGGTACGCCAAACACCTTTATGATGTTATCTAATTCCTCCACCACATACTTGGCCATTTTTCACAATGTAACCCAGGTATTCAATTTCTTCGGTAAGAAAGTGACACTTCTCCAAATTTAAACTAACTCCATGCTCTTCCAGTCGAGTTAAAATCAATTCTAAGGTCGCCAAGCCTTCGTCAATGGTCATTGAAGGAACCAAAATATCGTCCAAATATACTAACACCTTATTAAATCTCAAGTCACCTAAGATCGTATCCATAGCACGTTGGAAAACATATGGAGCGTTCGTCAAACCAAATGGTACCTTCAGGTACTCATATTTTCCATCTGGAGTAATAAAAGCAGTGACAGGTATCGATTCTTCGGAAAGTCTAATTTGATGGTAACCTGAACGACAATCTAAGCTAGTGAAATATTTTTGACCAGCCAATCTATCTATTAGGTCCTCAATTATTGGGAGGGGGTAGTTCTCCTTGACAGATTGCTTGTTAACCAACCTGTAGTCTACGCACAGCCTTGATCGTCCGGTTTTTTTCTTCACCATGATGACTGGACTGGCAAAAGGTGACTGTGATGGTCTTATAGTTTCGTCTTGCATAAGCTCATCAATAAGTTCACGCAGAGTAACTTTCTCGGCTTCCGCTAACCTATAGGGTCGTTGAACGATAGGAGTATCTGATTTTAACTTAATAGTCATTTTCACACCGGAAATACATCCCAACCTAGAGTTTTTACTCGGAAAGCATATTGGAAAACCCTCAACGATAATTTTGATTCGAGACTGGACCTCCGGTTGGTCAATGCCGACCCTGACAACTTGACGGTCGTGTACTTCTTGCACGGATCCTATAACGTTGACGTTTAATGAAGCGTTAGTGAACAACAGCTCGTGACCTATACGGGAGTATTTAATTTGGTAATCTTCCGTAAAATTTTGACCTATGACCACCTCGATGCCTGGAATACATCTCTCGACGACGAGTAACTCGATCGGCAAACAAACAGAATCAACGGAAAGTTTACATGATGTCATAGAGAAAACCTCGATCTCAGATCCTCCAAAAACGGTCAAAACCACAGGTTTCGGGAGAATAACAATTTCTAAATTCAGTTGTTTTACCAATCCTGCGGTAATTAGCGAACATTCACTGCCAAAATCAATAAAACACTGGATTTCGATTGTCTCATTAATTCGAGCCAGTTTATAAAATTTATTTTTGTCACCGTCCCTTGATATCAAGAGTACCTGCTTATCACTTCTAGTGTTGCTCGAACCAGGCCGCGGCTCACTACCTTGGCCCCTCCTGAGTTTCTTGTAGCAATTGTCTATTGTGTGTCCCTTGTTGCGGCAATAATTACAATGTAACTTACTACGATCACCTAACGTAAAATTTTGCGGACAATTATATTGTTTATGTCCAGGCTGTTTACATTTATAACACGGGCCAACCTTTTTACCTTCGTACCTGCTATTGACCTCTAATGATTGACTAGCACCCTTTTTAAACGGCAATACTTGATTATTGTATTTTTGGGGTATCACAGAAAACGTTCCCGTATCAAATGATTTCAAATAAACAGCTAATTTAGAAGGATCAGTTATACAGGCTGCTTTAACTGCAAATTTTACATTTTGATTATCTAAACTGCCTACGATAAGATTAACCTCATCACTACCGCTTAAATTTAAGTTCATTCTACGAATTAACGACAGTTTTTCAAAGCAGTATTCATAGAGACTTTGATTAGCTTTAGGTTTAAATAGCAGCATTTCTGTCATTAGGCTATGTAAATCACGCGTGGAAGGAAATGTTGTCGCCAATAGCGACTTCCACTCGCGCCAGGATTTCGGAATAGTTTGTAAACTTTTATACCAAGTTTCCGCGGGCCCTTTTAATTTATTTATTGCTAAATGACAGATATTAATATCGCCCCAATTATAAATAACAGCATGCTCATCAATTTTTGAAATCCACTCATTTATATCGTGAAACATCGGGTTAAAGTCAGTGATATCGATATCTCTAACGGACATGCCTATGTTGGGCCGCTGCTCGTTTTTTAGCATATTAACTATATCTAGCAAACCTGAGTTCAAACTTGGTGTATCTACACTTGGATGTGGTAATTCTGGAGTAAAAGAACGCTCGCTAGCAACACGGTCCTTTGCTCTTTTAGGGCTGTCCGTGTCGCGTGAAGAACTAGAACTACTGCGACGGTGGCGATGATGCCTATGCTTCCTCTTTCCCATGATGTCACGCACAATGATTGCACTTTGCAGTTCAAAAGGTCACAATATCCCACTTTCTGATGAAATCTGGAGGCCCTTTTATTGTAACCGAAACACACTCGACTATTGAAAACAAACGTATATTGTCTAAAAATTCCAAACTGTACAAATGGATTTATTTTATAATGAACAAAACGTCTATTTGACAACTACTGAACTCACAGAGCACTTCAACATTCTAAAGTAGGCGTCAGACTGAATATATTTTTATTATCTTATTCTAACTTATCATGTTTTTTTCACCATCATCAGCAAAAACATAAGAACTGTAACATTCAACAGTAAGCCTATAGTCCGGACGCTTACACAAGCACCGAGAAACAATAATTTACTTAGTCGTTTGCCCAGAAGCCTATTTCTGTCCCTACATACAGTAGCTCCTGCTTTTGAGAATAGACGCTCTGAAGGGACTGATGTTGCGACTATTGTTAAATACTTTTGGGCAATTTTGTATAAGTTAGGGAAAACTGTCTTCATGTCGTCCCAAACCTGACAAGAACAGTTCTAGAACAGTAATAAACGGAGTCAAAACAAACCTATACTAACACTAACCCTAACAATATAAAATTCTTGGCATTGAAACTTGAAACACTACAACACTACTGCCATCTACCATATAATTTATAAATATGCTATAAAACAGAATTTGATAAATATCGATAGATGGCGCCTGAGTTTGAAATTTTAGAATATTAAAATTCTTCTTCTGTATTCTTAACACCGGAAATAAAACAAAAGTTGACGTTTTGTGTTAACAGCAGTGGGATTCTGGTTTTACGATACGATTTTGCCGACGATACGACAGACAATCCGATATCGTCCATACGAAATGATACTTGTGATTCCGGTTCATTATCGACTCGATATTTAGTTGGATCGTAGGATCTAAGTTGGTAGTACTGTGTATTCGTGTCTTTTCGGTATCTAATCGTGAAATAATTAAACTTTTTTGTGTTAGCTTTTTGCCTGTAATGCCTGTTTGGTTTGCCACTTGTTGATTATTAACACAGAGAACCTCGTCTGTGATTATTAAGTAGGAAAGAAAGTGTTTAGTTTTGCAAAAATGTTACCTATATTTAATGAACGCCTCGAAATAGAAGAGAAAGACGCAGGCAGAATCAACAGTTAATATTATTCAGAAGACAATTGAGAGACACTAGTAATCCGTTCAATTTACCAGAAAGGAGATTCATAGAACTGTTTAGACTAAAATACAAGACTAGCTCAAAATTTAATAAATTTATTAACACCACATATAGAAGGACCTCGAAGACCCCAAGGAATAACATTACAATCAAAAGTATTTATTAATACATAAATTAAATAAGCAAATAGTATATAATACATTATTGAAAAAACAACTGTTTACTTAAAAATATAATGCTTATTTTCAAATATATACAGTTTAAAAATTAACATATTATTTTCACTCACTTGAATTAATTTTAGCGTAACTGCCGACTGGATCGTCCTTGGTACAAAAAAACAATAGACAACTTTACTGGTGCATGTTCTTGTAAAATATTAGTGTAACAAAAATAGAGGTAGGTCGTAGGCATGCTCTAGAAAAAGACAAATATATCGTCAACAAGTCTTCGATAGCCAGAGAGGTGTCGAATATTTTAAGGTTAGTTTGTTCGATAAACGTCTATCGTTTTTCATCCAGAATCACTGCTATCGAGCAAATATGGCGGTTTAGTATCGTATCGCAAATCCAGAATCCCGCTGCTGCATTTTATTTCGATACGATATTGACACACCGATACTGATAAAAGTAAAGTATCAAAAGGTTGGTATCGATACTAAATTTACTCGGTATCGAAAGAAAATATCGATACTGGTATCGTATCAGTAGTATCGGAACATCCCTGTTAACGCGCTTGAATTCATCACGAGAGGTACTCTTCGATCATAATATGATCGAAGGAGGTACTAGTGAACGGAAAGGTCAATGTCATTGAACGTTAAAGTTTACTATGGCTTTTTAAAGCTAGTTTTTAGTAATTTTTATAACAATTAGCTGAAAAACATTTAACACAATGATGGTAGAAGGGGAAAGTAGTAATTTACTCGCTCAGTAGGGAAATTATCAGAAGTGCCTATGTCATTAAAGTTAGGTTATATCACGAATGATTATGATGAAAACAACGAATGTACGTGATTATTACTCACGATTTTCTATAGTAGACTCCTTTCGTAACGCATAATCGTCAGGATTAAAATGTTTCTTACAAACACACGAATGTTTCGAAGGAGTAAAGTTATTTCTACCAACCACTGTTTTAGGCGAATTTTGTCCCTCGGAAGCATATGTGCGTCTTTTGTTTCCGAACAAAATGGAACTGCACTACACTGAAGCACAATTAACAATGTTTTTTATTTGCTGGTGTCCGAAATAATTATAATAAAACACTATAAAATTTTTTCCCGCGCCTAACAATAACTTTTGACATGACCTTACTCGACCAGTGGCGCCAACCAGTGAGCCTGAAAACGTTAACCCTCATTCTGTGCCTCTAACCTCTACATCATGCATGGTGACACCAACAGGACAAATACATTAGGACTTTTCGGGTGCAGACAAGTTTTAACCAGTAGTTATAACTTCTCGATTATCATTAGTTGAGTTCAAAATCAAAATTAATTTCAACCAATGATAATCGAGAGATCATAACCACTGGATAATACTTCTCTGCACCCGAAAAGCCCTATTGATGTTTGATGTAATCATCAGAGACAACTTCTGTAATCATCTTGTTTTGCTTCTTTTCTTGGTTAGGTCGCATCGCAAACCTCTAATTATCTAACCGAAATATATTTCCACATGAATAGGTGTAATTCTCATATACTTATAGTTAATAAGTATATGGTAATTCTATTCTTGTGATATTTCTCTAGTACCAAAGTCGTTTTGTGCTGAGGTCTCTTTTTTAGAAGATGAAGAAATGAAAATGTATTTCTAATTTCTCAAATAACTTGGATAGTCGTTAAGGGTGTATAAGGTTAAAGTAATATTCTGTGTTATGATTATATATGTGCAAGGCAAAAGTTTAAAATTTCTTTGAAATTTTAAAACTAAGAAATATGTCTCAAGAAGGTATATGTAAAATAAAGGCAGAGTAAGTCACATAATTTTATGTTCCAAATAGTATCCATGAATATCTTGAACTTTTAGGTATATTTTGTCAGAGCAGAATAGAGAAATTAATCTTGACTGTGTTTCTGATAAAGACAAGAAAAAATTAGGCATAAGTAATACTGATACACAATCAAATGAGGATGGAACTCCTCAATTCAAAAAACAAAAAAATGTCAAAAAAAGATATGAAAAAGTTAAAAGGGCAGAATAAGTCTAGAGGCCCCACATTTCATGTAAATAAAGAATCCGAGCTATGTAACACTTTAGTTCATATTGTGGAGGGAGAAGAAACTCCAAAATGTAATAGAAATAATTGTAATTTTTTGCATGATGTACAGAAATATTTAGAAATGAAGCCGAAAGATATAGGTGAAACTTGTTATAATTACCATATTTTTGGTAAATGTAGCAGAGGCTTGACTTGTAGGTTTGGAAGTGAACATATCACACCAGAAGGAAAAAATAAAATTAACATGGGAAAGAAACAACAGTCTGAAACAGCGGACGTTCATACATTGAATCAGTTACAACATAACCTTCAAATATCCCTTAGAAAAAGAAATTACAATTTTGACTTGGCAGAGGCTCTTGTTAAGTATAATGATAAAATAAGAAAACAGAAGGTTGGTTAAATTTTAGATCTTATTAATAAATGGTATTAATGTATAATTTCTAGAATGAAAAAAATGAAGCAAATAATCAACAAGAAGCTACTGATGCAAATTTAGAAATTAAAACAAGTGGGACAGTTACTGATGATGATGTAATAAAACTACAAGGAAAGGAAAAAAAATCAATAGACTGGACAGGCAAATTATTTTTAAGTCCATTAACAACAGTTGGAAATCTTCCATTTAGACGCATTTGTAAAGAGTTTGGAGCAGACGTAACGTGTGGTGAAATGGCAATGTGTTCTTCCTTATTACAAGGTGCACCACAAGAGTGGGCACTTGTAAAACGTCACAGTACTGAAAATATATTTGGTGTACAACTGTGTGCCAATAATCCTCATTTACTTACTAAGTGTGGACAAATGTTACAAAAAGAAACCAAAATAGATTTTATTGATTTAAATCTAGGTTGCCCCATAGAGTTAGTATATAAAAATGGAGGAGGATGTGGTTTACTTCGTAGACAAAGAGTTCTCGAATCCTGTGTTCGAAATTTGAGTGATATTTTGACAATACCACTAACGGTAAAAACTAGAACAGGTGTTTACAACACTGAAAATGTAGCACATATTTTGGTGAGTAATAGTCATATTTAGTATATCACCAATTAAAAATTTTATTATCGATGGTCAGTTGACCACTTCTTACCGCTGGGAAAATTATTCCTATAGTAAACATTCATCTCTATTTGAAGATATCAATGTACTCCTATGAACATAGATTATCTTCTGAACAGTGACAAATTTTATGATATAAACTTGCCAAAATAATACCGATTTATAAAAAACGATCAGCAGCTTCTCAAAATGGCATCTCGAACTTATTATTAACAAAATCAAATACTTAACTTGTGATAGCTGAAGATAGAAGCCCATTAAACCATTTTTTTTTTACTACAAGAGTACTTAAGTCTTACTTTCTTAAACTTCCCATTTATTAGTAATATACCATTTACTATTTGTTTTAGGCACCTAAATTTAAAGAATGGGGTGCTAGTCTAATAACAATTCATGGTAGATCTAGGGAACAACGCTACACAAAATCTGCCGACTGGCAGTATATTAGAACTGTAGCTCAAGCAGCCGCTCCACTTCCTGTTTTAGGTAATGGAGATATTTTAAGTTATGACGATTATAAGAATGCAATGGAAACAGTTCCTGAATTAACTGGTATTATGATCGGTCGAGGTGCACTAATCAAACCTTGGATATTCACTGAATTGAAAGAGCAGAAGCTGTGGGATATTTCTAGTACAGAGAGATTTGATATTCTAAAAAAAGTTTACAAATTATGGACTAGAACATTGGGGTTCAGATACTAAAGGTGTTGAAAATACTAGGAGATTTTTATTAGAATGGTTGTCATTTTTATACAGATATGTGCCAGTAGGATTGTTGGAAAATCCTCCTCAGAAAATTAATGAAAGACCTCCATACTTCACGGGGCGAAATGATTTAGAAACACTAATGGCATCACCATCTGCATCTGATTGGATTAAGATAAGTGAAATGCTGGTAGGACCTATACCAGAAAACTTCCAGTTTTTACCAAAACACAAGGCAAATTCATACAAATAATTGTAAAACATATTATATGATCCAAAACTATATAAATAAAAAAATATATATAAAAATTGTATGTATTTTTATAAATACTGGAACACATATAACTATAAAAATGTGAATTTATCTCTCTTTGGTAGCTCCATTATGTTGTAAATAGTCTAGCAAATCATTTAAACCACTGAATTCAGTTCTGCCTTGAGGTGGATTATTTTTAGGTATCTTGGGTAGTGCCAACCCTACTTTGTATCGAAATTCCTCCATCTAAAAATAATCTAATTGATGTTGGCACACTTAACAAGTTTATAAGGCATACATTTTTGGCTCCTGACAGTTTCCAAATACTGTAGAATAAAATTCCGCAACCTGTAAATGCATAGAATGTTCCCCAACCGAGTGCTCTTAGTGCTAAACTTGCGCCTGTTTCAGGTAATTCTCGTGTAGCTACCATACCTCTTCCAAAATATTTCGGATCTTGCTTTCTAGCAGATGCAACTGTTGTTCCAAAACCAACAATTGCGGATATTCCAGATACACCAGCAAGAAAAATTGCAGCTAAAAATTTATACAGGACAAATATATGAAACTGGCAATAATTATGGTTAGGTACCTTTGACTTTGAACTCTTTGCTATATTTCGATTTTTTTATTTCAAACGATTCCGCATTGATAACATTCTGATCCATTTCAATTATTTCATTTATTGTTTTTAAACATTTTTTGGGGTTAAGTATTAAGCATTTTATAGGTTAAGCTCATTCTTCTTCTACAATAATTAACACGGTCCACTGTTTGCAAAAACTCAAATTGGGCGACATCTTTGGACAAAATATTTATTAATACAATAGTTCAGTTGTAGTTGTATGGAGTAAAGCCACAAATTTCTTAATATAATTATTATTATATTATTATATTGAGAAATCCGTGAATAATGCTCTGTAAAAATAGTGCTCCTGATACGGAATTTGTAGTGGGCACCACAGAACAGATAAAGAAGAGAATGGCGTAATAGGTGCGTTCTTTTAAATGAGATCTCAGTTAATCTAAGTAGTTTTAAGGTTACGGAGGCTACATGAAATGAAATTATGCTTTTATTTATGCAGCGTAACCGTAAAACAAGTTAGATTAGCTTAGATCTCAGAAAGAACGCATCTAATGTTACTGTAACACTGTCACGTGATTTTTTAGACAGTGAAATTATACATTCCCCTCTGTTGATTAGTGAAGTTTGAATTTCCCAACTTCACATGCAATTCTTACAATATTTGAAACGTTACCTGTGATTTGTCAGTTCTTCTCGTAAGATGTCTATAGGTTTGTTCATTGCAGTGGTCCATTGACGTTGATTCTAGCAAGTTTCAACTAAGAAAAGAGAGACGGAGATAGATTTAACTTAAGTTAAAAAGCAGCAAATTTGTTTAAATCTACTAGAATCAACACCGATGAACAGACCTTATGATTCTAATGAATATCGGAACCCTAATCACAATTTAGAAGGAGGCGGTAAATCAAGAAGGATAAACTAACAAGGAGTGATTAACCTTCGATCAGTGTTTATGATCGAAGTGATTAACTGATTAATCCCCATTTGGCAATGTAAGCAAATTAGAAAGAGATAGATAATGTCAAACTGACGTCACCGGTAGACAGTTGGCGCTTACGAAGATTCTCTGAGCGTTTACAAATTATTCTCTTTATCTAAAACTATAAGTACAACAAAGACAGAGATAGTAATCTGGCCACTCCAAGTAAATTTTCGTAGTCCTAGCACAGCATATATGTGGTCCTAGTGCAAGATTTATAAACTAAGAGATTTATAAATCTTGGTCCTAGTGTAGATAGAATGGCCCAAGATTTAAGTTTATAAATCTTGAGAATGGCCTTTTATTTTTGTGGCATTTGAAGTGACACAACCTTCGATCATAAACACTATGATCGAAGGACACAACTATATCACAGCATATATAACATATATATATGCACAGCATATATATGCTGTGACTATATCATAAAAGACAGACTTCAGTGCATGCACGTTTTACTACATCGTTTTAATGGGATAATTTTTGGGAAACTGGGTAAGACTGCCTCAATGGTTTTTTCATAAATAAAGTAGGTTTAAATATTTTCTGTTTCCGCTAAAATAAACATTAAGTAATGGTTTTTAATATGTAATCGTAACCAAAAACAGCAAGCTGAAAATTACAATAAATCAATCTGATATTTTCATTTCAATTTAGATATAATCTACATCTACATAATCAAAAAGGTAGGAATATTAAATTAAACCTTTTCTACTCTATTGTAGGGTACAATGCCTACCAGATGCTGTGTAAAGTACCGTCTCCATACAAGTGATGAAACGATAAATATTATCTTACCACAGATTTCCAAAGATAAGGAGCTGAAAAAGAAATGGCTTTTATTTTGTGAAGATAATGCTGGCTCTACTTTAAGCCAAATCTGTTCGATACATTTTGAGGAGTGCGAATTTTAAAGGGATCTACGAAGGAAAACTAACACGTATAATTAGATTTTGTCTAACTTTTCCTAATCATTAAAAGTTTGGGTCATTCTTTACAACAGCCAATTCTGCCTGACTGAAAAAAACAAATACACAGTACGATGCTCCGTCATGTCAGGAATACATTCCACATAATTATATGTTGTGCTTATGATGGGGAATGCCACAAAAAAAAATTTTTTTTCAATGCGTTTTGTGGAATTTACGATAACCCTCGTACGGCGCATCTAACTTACACACATACATTCTATAACCGCTTTCTATGACTCCTTATGGATTGACAGTGCAGGTACAAAGTAACTATTAACATCTACGTATTTCCCTTGCCCCAAAACATAGTACGAAAATACGATATTGCAAATATCTTTCCCTTGCTCTTTAATTTATTCTATTCGTCTTACATTTATCTATTATGTGAATGATAACACGAGACAATCACTTATTTCCCTTGCCCCAAACATAGTACGAAAATACAATAGGTAATTATACATTTGCGCAACATTTCCTTTGTAGCAAATGTCTTCTATAGAGACACTTTAAGCATGTGTCAAAAAAAAACACGAAAAATATAGAAGTGGCTGTTGTAAAGAATTATCAAATTTTGCACCATTTATTTAGTTTTGTCTATTTTTCATAATATAAATGCAATTATTGAGGTTATCTGAAAACTAAACAAAAAAAATTGTATTCTTTTGTAACAATTGATATTTAAATGAATGTAGTCAATGTTTCATGACACATTAATTTAGTTATAGCTGGAGCATTATAAAATATACTGAAAGAAATGCAGTATTTTATTTGAGAATGATAAGGCGAGTATCAAAGAGAAGATAGAAGCAATATCTTAGAGAAGGTAGAAAAACAAAAAGTAGGAGCTTTGAAGTAAATAAAATTTTACAAGAACAAGATGAAAATGAACAAAATATTATTATTGATAATAATGAAAGAAATATAACAGATAATTATAAAAAAAAATGTACCTGAATCTTTTTTTGTAATATTGTATTATTTGTAATATTTGCAAACTTGTTTTGTATATGGAAATATTAAAATGTTTAGGTATTTTGTAAAATATATTTTTTTTAAATTATATCATGGGAACATACGAGGTTTGTCGTATAACTACACATACCTTGAAATCACAAACGTGGATATTAAATTATCTTGTGTCATATTGTTTTATAATTTAAACAATTGTACATATTTTGTAACCCCAACAAATGCAAAGTTATTCGTTGGCTAATTCTATTTTACTTGTCGCATCTCCTCGACTTTCTCTTACTCTTCGCAATTTCTTGTAATAGTTTTCTTACTTTTTATGACGCATGTGAGAGAATTTTTGCTTGTATGCTTTGTTATTATTTTTAAATAATTAAAGATAATAAAGACTACTTCCAAATCTACATTGTGCATTAGAATTTTTTTGTCCAGATTTTCAACTTTAAATAATTGGCACTATTTTATTTTTTGTGTGGATTAATTATGTCAAGTGATTTTAGAAAAAGTATATTCTACACTACATCTATGCGGGTAAACTGATCTAAGACTTTAGATATAAAACTGGATGTTTTGAAAATGTTTGTATACGTATAGTTAGTAACCAACAAATATAAAACCAAAACTTTACCAACCTAAAATATATTTTATTACGAAACACACTTGTCTTTATCTGTATTTCACAATTTTGTTGACTTTATTTATTTCATGAGAAAGTTTCTATTTTCATTCTTTATATTTTCACAGCAATGATTTTAATAAAGTATGGAATGGTATGGTTTTGTCTATCTGATCTCGTTTATCGCTCTTTTTCTCCCATTATTATATATGGAAGAGAAAGAGACAACTTAGATTTAGATATCAGACAGAAGAAACACCGTTAATTACAGGAGCACAGTATTGTTTTGTATACTGTGACAGGGGTATGTGTATGCGACTGTGTCAAGCAAGCATCAAGCATTTGTTTTGATATAAATGTTGAGTGTTATGTTATGAATTATGATTGATTAAAACATAGTGAAATTCTATCTATTGCTGTTAGTTTATACTAAATAAGTGTTTATTATATTGGTAAGTAAAAAATGTTTTTATGGTACTTATTGATATTTTGTGTATGTAGTATAAAAATTCTAAATTGGACAATACCATCAGTTAGTTCGTTAGATTCTAGTAATTATAATAATTTTTGGAAATTCGAGACTAAACTAGT